>CABFVX010001598.1:78140-99596 GCA_902151425.1 Timema shepardi | reverse complement strand
AAAAAACTCATCATCTTCATTTCTTTCCAACAACTCTCGGATTTCATCGACATTCAATCCAAGCGCCATGTATTCTGAAAGTGTATTAATTAGCTAGAGTATAATATATATGAATAATATGAATAAACCCTAATTAGTGTTTTTATATCACATATAGTAAGTAAAAGAAAAATAAATACGAGGAAAAATGTATTACTTAAATGGTAAGGTGGGGTATAATACACCCCAAGGTGGTAGTTTGCTTACAAAAATAGTTCCACCTACCTGATAGCAAGAAGTCAGGGCTCAGCACGTCATCCACTGTGAAGGTCAAACTCCAGACTGAATTTACATGAGTCGGAAACAAAAGATACCCCCACCACTCCAGCCTGGCAACAAAAAGAATATAAGCTGGGGTGTGCAGTACCCCACCTTACCATTCTAGGGTTAGTACCAATAAACAAAACTAAATGGATCTAATTTATATCAATAAAACAAAATGACTAAAAATACACTTAAATTTAAGATACAAATGCAAGCACGCTAACAGTTTCTCTATTACATGGAAAAATTGTTGCAGTGAACACCAAAATAAATTGTTTTGACTTAATATTAAAGAAAAAAACAAAATAAATATAAGTTACATGCAAAACCATAAAATAATTGAAAAATAGCTGAACTCAAGACACAAATAAAAGCACGTTAACAGTGGCTCTCTAACGTGGAAACATTCATTGTTTTAGTGAACACAAAAATAAATATTTTAAATTTGATATCATACTAACAAAACTAAATATATAGAAAATTGACACCTGGACAAGGAAATAGAACCCGGAACCTTTGGTTTAGTACACCAATGCTCTACCCACTGAGCTATCCAGGAATCGTCTCATGCGCAGGGTCGTTCTTCACTCATATTATAAGGCAGAGTCTATGATGGACGTGCGGAAATCGTCGGCTAAAAAATGTGTGATTTTATTAAGATCACGAGCTATCAGATAACGCAATCACCTTCACCTCGATAGTTGGCTAATTGCTGTCACTTGTACAATTATAATAATTGTAATTTAATTTCTTATTTATAAAAATCATTGATGCTTTAGCCATAGATTATAGCATTAACTTGTTAGGTGTTAGAAGACTGACTATTATTTGAAAATTACCTGAATAGAGTCCACATTCGGATTCGGAGTTTACCTGGTTACGCCTCTTATCTCGGGTGACTGACCATCTTCTTCTTCTTCTTTACCATCATCATCATAAACAGCTGTTTCTAGCATGTGGCAGGGTCAGTTTAGTAAAATGCCTCCATCTTCCTCTATCCTTCCACCATTTCTGTTCCTTTAATTCCTTCCATTCTTCTCCTCTCACTCTAATACTTTCTTCTATCTGCTCCTCCCATCTCTTTCTTGGCCTCCCCTGAGGTATTTTTTCCCACACAATTCATTTCTAACTTTTTATTCGTCATTATCTCTTTCTCCATCCTCATGACACGCCCATACCATCTCAGTCTTGCTTCTTCTACTGTCTCATGTACTCCCTGTACCCCAACTCTTTCATGGATAGCTTCATTCCTAATCTTGTATCTCCTCGTGACAGCCAATATGCTCCTCAAAACCTTCATTACCACGACATCCACTTTCATAGTCTCTCTTACATTCACTGTCCATGTTTCTGCTGCATATGTGACTGTAGATACCATCTTTTATAGTTCTAAAACACATCAATTAAGTAGGACACCTCTCTCCCCCTCAAATATGTCAATACGGAACGGTTTTACAACTATTGTTCACACTTTTGCATCCCAACTCCAGAGACGGTGCAGTCATTTTTGTTCGGTTAGAGAGTTAGGGGGTGGTAAGTTAAGTGAACCCCCCCAAATTTAAAATATATTTTTAAAATACCAATACAAAATTTTCGTTCTACACCCAAGTATGGTGTTTTATCCCTTAATATTTTTACAAGAATGTGTTTAATAATAAGCAATGAGAGGCAAACTAGCCGTAATTCACCCCCTCACCTTGTCTGTACATAATGCTCTTCTCTATATGTTAATAACTCGCTACAGACAAAGGAGACTATGGTAAAATATACCCAATTGTATATAAACATAAATTATTGGTGGCTCGAAAAAATTGATAAAGTCACATCTTTGCCCTATAAACTTCAAAATCAAGATAATACCATTTTGATCCTTATAAAAAAAAGCTCCAGGCTATCAGCCTTTAATATAACCATAGTGACCAAGTTACTAACGTCTGTTGGCGAAGATAGTGCAATAAATTCCATAAATCTTTCTGCAAATAGAAGCCATCCATGTGTAATAATAGTTTCTGGATATTTCTCTAAAATATTATTAAAGTCTTTTCAAATCTAAATCCACAACCACTGGCCGAATTTGCTAAGTAATATTTCTGTCAAATAGTGGTGCCTTATAATAATAAGTGAAATGTCTCAGTTGAATCCAGGAATGTATATTTATAAGCCCAATGCTTACCTGCAGGGATAAAATGATTTAGTTTTTTTTTTCAAGAACCGCATATCAACCCATTCGGTATATGTACTGGCTACTATAATAGCTTCAAAGATTAGGGAGGTTATATTTATAGGAAGATTACCCGCATTTTCATGGAGAGAGAGTAGAAAACCAATTTGTTAAACCACCCTCAGTAAACCCAACCGTTATCCTAGCCTCGGTTTCCCCATGATCAGCAGTCTGGTTTATTGCGAGAGTAGCGCGATAGACCACGCGGCCACCGATGCGGGTTTCTATTTAGTGGAATTCGCCAATTTCTCTAACTGTATTTATTTGATCTACTACCCATTTCCCTGCTATGAATGTTAGGTACCTTCTAGACCACACAGGCTGGCGGGTACCGAAATAAGAGTTATTGAATTTATTCCCACAAGTGGCGTGGATTTATTACAAAGAATAGCCTTTTCAATAATATAGATGTTGTGACAAGGAAAGAGAAAGAAACATTATACATTTCTTTCTAGCTGTTAAAAAATGATAACATTCAAAAATAGCATGAGCTATATTATTATTATTATTAATAATAATAATAATATCACCGCGTCTTACTACCCGTTCGGGTTATACGCACTTACGCTAATGTGTGATGGTAGGGTGATTGTGAGATGAAATGAAGGACCTACAGTTTAACGTGGAATCCGAACCACGGTGGAGGCCTGTTATTCCCCACATTCACAAGTTGTGATTAGTACACTTCTTATTAGAGGGGAAGGATGGGTTTGGCAACAGATAAATCTGTACCAGGACCGAGGATTGAACCCTGGACCTCCAGCACAGAAGTGTGACATCTTACCCCTAGACCACCCGGTCACCTTAAGGAGGAGACATAAAACAACCCAATTTCTCTTTACAATAATTAATTACTGTTATTATTAAGTGGTCAGTCTTACGACAGGTCCATTATTTTTGTGAGTGAGCTTATACCGCCAATGCGCCTTGTCCTCTGCCTCCTTCAGATTCCAGCATGTTCTTATTTCCCTCAACTCACTCAATATTTGAATCCTCCTTCTTCCTGAGCTCCTTTTTCCTTCAACATGTCTTTCTATGACGCTGTGCAGAAGATAGTTTCTCCTAAGGATGTGTTCGATCCTATTGGCCTTGCACCAAAGAATAGTTACGAAAAGATAGGTTAGGTTAAGTTAAGTTAGGTTGGTTGAGATGCAAAAGGTGCCGTTCGTTAATGTAAACGTGAAACCTTTAATTATTTTATATCTTATGATGGAATTGAGCCATGGCATAACATATATATATCAAGTTTAGGTAGATAATACTGCTATTTCCTTATATTAAATAAATTAATGATAGAATAATACACAATTTGAGGTAAATTATATAAGTTGTGGCTATTTTGAGTTGAATTTCCACAACAATTTCCAAATTTTATTAGATTAAACTACATCTAATGGTGGTAATAAAATATAATAATCATAACGATATATTAGAAATTAATCCAGATTAATAAAAAATTATCAAAATTACTAAATTACTTACTTACTATGTGGCATTAAGAACTCGAAAGTTAATGGCACACTTACAAAAGTAGATCACCTATTCCTATCTTGAGTTAGCTCTATCCTGTCCACCTCATTACGCCCTATCTCTTTCAGTTTTACCTTTTTAACGTTATCCTTGTCTCTATATCTTTGTCTTCCCACTGGTATCTTCCCATTGGGGTTTCTAATCAATACCTTGAACACAGTTTTAGAATCCTCCATTCACACCGTATAACCTGCCTACCGTAATCTACAAGACTTTACTTTCCTAACAATATCTTGTGATGAGTACATGGTATGTATCTCATCATTATGTAACCCTTTTAATTCTCCATTATCTTTACCTTTTTGGACCAAATATCTTCCTAAGCACCTTGATTTCGAATATCTTAAAAGTTAAGAAACCTTATTTCACATCCATGAAAACAACCGGTAAAATTATTGATTTGTATATTCTGAGATTTACATTCTTGGACAGCAGACGAGATGTCCACAAGTTACAGACCGAGTAATAGCATGCATTTGCCGACTGTATTCTTCTCCTAATTTCCAATCTAGTATCGTTATTGCTAGTTAAAATTGTTTATACATATTTAAACTCATTAGCCTTATCAAATGATTTTTATGTTGTTTGAAGTGATATATAAATGATTGTGATAATCTTTTATTAATTTTTGAAATTATTATGAATACAGCAAAAGAAAAATATCGTAATAAATTTGACTAAAAACTAGACAGGTTAAGCATCATGGATGTATTTTATATGTAAATTATATCAGGTTCTGTGTGGATTTTGTTAGTATAGGTACCATATTTGAATAATATAGTCAGTTAATGAGTTAAAGAATTAATAGCCTTCACATTTATCTGGTATTTATATTGTTGTCATGCCTCCTTCATTCAAACAGATGTGAAGTGAAGACGGGAATGTCCAGCAAATAGTTTCATAAATTAAAGTTTTTCTCTCGGTTTAAAATTTTCAAAGTTCTGATAAAACCACCCTAATAAATAAGTTTTTCCACATGACCAAGATAAATGTGAAATACATCCGTATGATGGCGTAAGTATATTGTGATTTACTGAAGGATCTTTCTTCCTTGATAAAAAGTCTCCTTCTTGATTGGTGGAAAAATGTGAGGCTGAAAAAAAAAATCATGGTAGGTGGCTGTGTGAGAGCGGGTTTTAGTCACGTTTTAGTGTCAGAGTTAAAGTAGATCTGTCTACAACCAGATCACATATTAAACTTATCTTAGTCACACAGACATTTGTTCAGTCAATAGCAGCAAAAACTTTGTTCCCTCACATATTTGTTTCACTTTATAAAAATATACATAATGATTATATATTGTGAAATAATGGTTTTGTTAAAATCATATTTCATCCATAACATAGTTGTATGAGTAGAAATGGCACCTCAACACGGGAATGTAGAAAGGGTTCTTTGGCTTGAAAATATATACTTAATTTGAATTGTTTGTGTTTCTGATAGCTCTGAATACCTAGTAATATTACACGCCCATGGTTTATTTTTTAGTGGAGCATAAGTGGGCTCAATTTTACGGTGTGGATGTTATCTTCTAACTCAAGTTGAATAATTATTGTTATCGGTTCAACATCTGCATATATTTTAATTATGTTGTGTAGCTTAAGCATTGTCAATCATTTCATGTGATTTGTACTTTTGTTTTATAATGTATATATATATATATATATATATATATTCAAGATTACTTTTGTTATGTTTTTATAAAAGTGATGTATAATTTGTCATATGGGAATTATTATTATTATATGTTCTGTCTTACAACAAGTACATTCCTTTTGTCAATGAACTTGGACCTCCAACGCGCCTTGTCCGTTGCCTCCTCCTTCAGTTCCCATGATTTTCTTCTTTCCTTCAAGTCATCTATTATTTGAATCCTCCTCCTTCCTAAGCTCTTCCTTCCTTCAACCTTTCCTTCTATGAAGTTGTGCAAAAGACAGTTCTTCCTAAGGATGTGTCCAATCCAGCTTGCTTAGTACCGAAGAATCACATCCAAAATGGTTCTCTTCTCACTCACTCTACTTAGGACTTTATTTGACACCGTGTCTGTCTAACTGATCTTCTCAAGGGAAGTCGGTGAAATATGTAAAGCACCATCAAAGTACGATAATAGCTTGATTCAGTATCATTGTCTAAAACTGGCAGTAGAGGGGAAGGGGGGCATGGCAGCTCAAGCCTCCTTGTTTTTATTTTTATGTCTGTAACTATCTTAAGCCCCTAAACCTCGATATTCCACATGGATTGTATATTCAAAACCCATCTATAAAATTATTCTATGTGAAAACCACCACTTTAATTAGCTTCTAAGATAATTTAATTTTCGAAATACTTCCTTATTCCAATCTGGAATCACTCAACATAGCTTCTAAAGGCATTCAATTTTCAAAAATATGTTGGTAGAGATCTATTCCAAACAGCTTCTAAAGAAGAAGTTTGTTTTGACTGATCTGCCTTCTTAGCATGTGTTTATTATTATGACAAAGGCCCAGAAAATATTACCCATGAAAAATAAACTTACATAATAAAAGCTTCAAAAGTCATC
This sequence comes from Timema shepardi, assembly GCA_902151425.1. Classification (NCBI taxonomy): domain Eukaryota; kingdom Metazoa; phylum Arthropoda; class Insecta; order Phasmatodea; family Timematidae; genus Timema; species Timema shepardi. The sequence continues at coordinate 93,003 of CABFVX010001598.1, read as the reverse complement.
CAGGGTTTAAAATTTTACTGAGGGAGTATCTCCGGGCCACCCTTTAGGTAGATCCCCTTACAAAGAGCTTCTGGAGCCTCTGGTTGCAAGCCTAAGTATTAAGAGCTAAGTCATCAGACGCATTACCATTTCTTGCTATGAACGGTGATTGCTATTTGTTAAATCTCAACCCAACCTTCACTATATCAACATTGACCCTGATACGCGTATCTCTTAGATTTCCAAATACCTGATAGTGGTACTAATTTAAAGAAACGTGATAAGTAAAGTGACTCTTAATTCAATATACCAGCATTCGCCTGGAGATTGGATGGAAATACTATCATGAATATCATGGTGTGGAAAACCATCTCCAGTAAACCCATCCTTGATTCGTACCTAGTTATAATCTCTCAGGCTAAACATGAGCATTCTAATTGAGCTCGCTGGTTCTGATTTTGCCCTGCCAGCCTCATCTATACCCCATCTACGATTAGAATGTAAGTGACAGCTAGAAGAAGGTTTTTTATTGCCCACATTGGCTGAAAGTCGCTAATGTCATCCTATTAGCAAGAATATAATTTTCTTAGTAATAATATAATTATTATCAATGATTATTTCTGAATAGGTTGACATTAGTTACTTTCAGACAATAAATAATCTTATTGTGGTTATAACCTCTCTTACCGTAGATGGGGCTTAAGTAAGAGCATATTATTTTTAGAGTTGGGCCGATGCAGCTTATCAATCCGATCATCGGCCGATTATGACACAGGCAGTGGATCCGAGGATCGGCATTTGTTTCGCCGATAGTTTATGCCGATTATTCTAAATGTGTGGATATATTTTAAACTATTAAGTCATAAACATAAAATAACAATTTGGGCACAAAAAATTAATTCTCTCCTTCGAATGTAAACACAACCTATAATTTCCGTTTTCAATAAAATCTAAGCCAATGGCCCTATCTCGCCCACTGGGTCATTGACATCAGAAACTCTTCATCTCAGCTGGATTGGTCAGTTACACAAAAAGAAGCTCACTCCACCCAAACAAAATCAAGATGCTGGTATTTTTTAATAACAATTTAAAGTCCACACAACAATGTATGTACCTTATGTAAGGTTAATTTGGATGTAACATAAACATTTGCCAAGAGCTTTTTTATACTCTTCAACCGGTTTTCATTTAGACAAATAATTACAAAAAGTCCATAAAAATGTAACCATAAATGTGAAGCCAAATTTTAACTAACACATGTACAAGTATCTTTTTTACCTAGACCCAAAGTATGTGTATTCTCGTTGTATACAAAACTTTGTGTGCCCATATTAATTTAATTGAAAATTATAGTTGGAATTGTTATTTATGATTATGATTGTTTTAAATGACAGAGCCAGTTGTCCTGACAATAAAATAAAATATATTTTAAGCAACTTAATTTTTTTATTCAGACTTGATTAAAACAAATTTCTAATTTTACAGTATCCAATTGAAAGCTAAACAAATAATCGACATTGGGGATCGACCAAATCGGCAATAAATGATAGGCATCGGCCTGATCGGCAAAATAGTTGATCGGCTCAGCTATTATTATTTTAAGTTGATTCTGCCAATATGTTAATCCAAGCTTGTAAAACAGTGTTGAGCTACTACCTTGCTGAGATTATTGTATTATATTCTCTTTACGAGCGAGCATCGTATAGCCATGGACCTTGCTTCATTGACGATAGTACCTGGATCAGTGAGTTCCAAGTAGTTACAGGTAGATCCTCGTTAATTGATTGGTTGTCTTTAGCACGAGAGGGGGGTAGAAATTCACCGCAGTCTAAGATAAGCTTTAGGATGGATAGAGTGAGAGAGTCCACTAAAAACCACCAAAGAGGAGACTGGATAGAGAAATCTCTATCTCGGGGGATCGAGGTTGGGGCTTTAGGCAGTTTGCAAGGTCCCTCGACATCGCAAACACCCCCGCGTCACTGGATAACATGTTTTACCTAACACATTATGTAGTAGATTAGTATGTTTAGCTTCAATAAACAGAATTTAATTTTGAGAATCTCTTTATATATATCACTCTATACTTTACTCCCAAGACACACCCAATCTTCCAGAATTCAAACCCATCACCAATTGATGTCCAACCAGACTATGTAACGTCCCGTGGTGCCACGGTATCAGAGTAGTTAGGGGAATAATCGCCCACCATAAAAAGGAAAAGTTAAATCTTAATAAATAATTAATATAATTTAACACAAGCATTATTTAATGAATCCAACTATGGTAAAAATAGGTATAGTACTAATCGAATTTAATAACGAAGTTAAGTTGGGATTGTAGACCACGCGAGAAGAGGCCAGTGATTTTTCAGTTTTTATGACAACACTTTTTTTTTTGACCAAAATAAATCAAATATTGCTCCAGTACAAATATAGAATTTAGTTTTCTTCACATGGTGACCACAAAATTTCTTGAATATCTGTCAAGGGTGTTCTGGAATTTAATGACAAATATCTCTATTCATTAAAAAAAATTGTTAGATAATGCTCGTGACAGATATTCAACAATTACTGTCATAAAAACAGCAAAAACGCTAGCCTTTTCTCCCGTCCCCTTCCACCCCATCTCAAGTCTACCACATGGTCTTACACTTAACCAAAAATTATACTTAAAATAGAAGATAAACAAATAATATACATAATTAAAGAATTGAGGAAACTAGCTCTCATTACCTGGATAAGGGGTAGAAAAAAACAATTATTGTAAAAAAAAACCCAGTGAGATTCAAACCTCAACTTCCTTCAACAACAGGCAGGCCACTCTAGTGTGAGCTCAACGCCTTACTGTGTAGTCATACGTTGGCCGAGAAACAAGAGCAGATTTGAAATGTGATCACGTGACGAGCTCTAAGCCAATCACAAGACACCAGCTTGAGCTCCGTGTTTCACCATATACTAGTATCAGCTTTGTACACACTGCTCCATAAAATCTGCTTGGGAGAACTTATCACATTTCGAAACCAATCGGCTCAACAACACGCATGCGCCAACAAAGTGATATGAAAGCGGAAACGTTACTTTTACTTTTTGTAGCGAGGAGTTTTGATATGATTCACTTGAAAGCGTGTGTCTTGTTCTGATTTGTTTCACGGCACGACACAATAATATTAATAATACCTGCTGGTTTACCACATGGTCTAAGACGTCGCCCTCACGTTGAACCAGACTCCCGATGACTGGGAGATGTCTGGTGTATCGAAGGTGGTTTTTCCAAAATAGTTTTACACTCTCTCTCCATGAAAATACGAGTATACCTCCTCATCCCTATCGCATTAGCATAATTAGTAGATATGCGTATAACATCAAAAGTAGTAGGACCTTGACCAAATTATTGAAAGCTATATTTTTAGATTAATTATTAATTTTTCTCCCCCCTGTAAATTGGAAGTTTATCTTTTAAAAATGTAAGCCTTAATATTTAGAAGTCAACATTTAGCTTTAATTTTAACAGCTAAATTAATTATATATTTCGAAAATATATTTTAATGAGGATTAGTCTTTCTACGTCAATTACATTTGAGAAAGCTTAAATATAAGAAATATTACTCAGCTTTAATTACAAATTTTGAAAATATAATGCTCATAACAAATGTTTTATTACTCCCACATTAATAAAATATATATTTAAATATTATTTTAGAAGTTCATAATTAGTGTGAATATGTAACTACAAGGCAGAGATAAAAAAAATACAGTAAATTTGAATTATAAAAAAAATCCAGTAAACTTCCTGCAATGGTGGTTTGCGGTCTCCCAACAAGTTGATGAGGCTGGTTTGGGTGAGGCGGCTATTTTAGCTATTTACACACACACACACACACACACACATATATATATATATGAGATAATAAAATAGTGTGTCGAAGAACGAGGGGAATGGGGGACGTATAAGAAAATATTGATACCATAATATCCGAGAATCCTTACTATTCTAGGTTTCATACTATCCGAATATTAGTAATATTTGAGATTCCGTACTATCTGATAATCTGTACTATTCAAGGATCTACATTCTACGAGTTGGCAACTCAATTATCTATGTTTTGTGTGAATTGTCTAGAAATACTTTATTTAAAGAGTCTGTTCTTAATATACAGGCATGGCATCGTGATCGCTGATAAATTCTGTTTTTTTTTCTCTTTTATTTTTACACGTTATCTCACTTACCACTGGGGCTATACTCTTTCGTACTAATCACGCGAAATTTTTAATGGATCAGGAACGTTGATTTTTTTTTAGGAAGCATTCCCGAGTTTTCATGAAAGGAGAGTGAAAATAAATTTATGAAAACCACCCTCAATATATCCTACCGAGATTAGAACCTTAATCTACCCGTCATCGGCAGTCTAATCTACCGTGATAGAAGCTTCTTATACCAAACGTCCATTGAAAGGAGTAGATTTATAATTATTAATTAATTTCAATGTGAGCTCTGCAGTTGTTAGTTTTCATTTACTTAAGTAGCTACACTCGTATAGATATCGATACTTGTCGTTGCCAATCGCAGTAAATATGAAAGTGATTTATCATTCGAGGAACATCTGTATTTACCCGCCTCGGTGGCGTAGTTGGCTAACGCGCTAGTCGTGTTGAGCTCGGCTGCTGAGGACGGGGAGATCGAGGTTCGAATCTCGGTCGGGTGAACTGTGGGTGGTTTTTACTAAATGGTTTTCCACTCTCCCTCCACGCAAATGCGGGTTCACTTCCTCTAATTCAACCTTCCCAATTCCCAATCCATTAGAGTAATTAGTACTTAAAGCGTATAACCCGAACGGGTAGTATAACGCAGTGCTAAATTATTATATTATATTAACATCTGTATTTGAATTTTATGAATTTCATATTTAAACAAGTGCTTTCACAAAGATAGGACAACTCCCGAGCACATATCGATTCCAAGTTCCCTCAATTCTGGATCTCTTAGTAATAATTAAAAAAAAATTCTTTTCCTTTTTCGATTTTGCCAGTATAAAAAGGGTCTGATTGCAAGTTGCACAATTCAAGTCTAAGGTCAGATCTTACGTTTTCAACTCTGAGCATGCGCATTGAAACGATACATCAAGCTGCGTCACAATTAAATGCATTTAAAGTCGTGCCTGGAAAGCTAATTATGCGCTCGACTTTTGCGACGAGAGTTTTATTTTTTAGTGGGTGAAAATCAAAAGCCTTAAACAACCCACACGAGGACTACACAAATCGCTTCGTGGACCGAGTGTTGGACAGCTCTGATACACACAATGCACGCTATATTATTATTATTATTATTATTATTATTTATTATTAGCACCGCGTGAGATGAAATGAAGGACCTACATTTTAACGTGGAATCCGAACCGCGGTGGGGACCTGGCATTCCACACATTCACAAGTTGTGATTAATGCACGTCTTGAAAGAGGTGAACGAAGGGTTTGGTTATCAGATAAATTGGTCTCAGGACCGAGGATTGAATCCTGGACCCCTAACACAGACCCTCGACCTGCAGCTCACCTCTTACTTAGATACCTACCCTCTTTAGATTAGAGAAATTCAATCAAAATGGTTTGATTTTAATTTGAACAGATTGATTTTTCATTAATACCTTTATTTCTTTAATTAAAGATGTCTCTGTACTCATGTACAATTGGTTTATCATGTAAAAAAGCAATTTTGCTCATGATTACAATTTATAAGGAATCTCAGCACTTATCGATGTGGTCTAACATAGTTTTGTCTTCTTGCTTATTCTACTAGATTACCTCAAACACTGATGCTCTATCTATCATAATACTGGTATATCTATTATCCTTTCTATATTTGGTATTAGTTGACTGATTTTAACCCCAGTGGATAGCCATCCATACCACTCTTCAGAGGGCCATCTTCATTGTCTTCCGAACTATCACTTGGGAAAGTTCTTGCTCTCTGGGTTAGGGCACGTAACTCTTACAGCTCTTCATACAAATAAAATAAGCAACAACCTATTAACTTGAAAACTATAAACGAGCGTTCCATAATTTAATAAAACTTTAAAAAAGACTTATGAAAGTCCTTGTCATGATTACAATTATTTTTTTTGTTAATTTGTTTATCAAACTTAATTATATATTTTAATAATGCAACTCCACAATTTGGGAGGTAGAGGTCTACAAATATTCTGTTTTACAATCATCGGTATATTTGTTATCGACAAGTGACAACAAGATTTTAACTATGCTTTCTTTTGTTTTATTAATGTATGGGCCCACGCTTATTGTTTGAAACGTTTTGAGTAAATAAGATTTATTTTTTTATAATTGCGTTCTACTACTCGTTTAAATATATATAAACAAGAAGTTTAAATTGGATTAAAATATTTTAGTTTATATCCAACCAAGACAAATCCTATGTAAACAGAACCAAATAAATCAATTAAGATCAACAATACATTAACACATAAGGATCCAACCGCTGAACATGGTATTCAAATGAAGATACTATAAAACATGTTTAAAACTAGAGCCCAAATGTTTATATTTATTGTATTGAATGTGTCCAAAACATGTTATTCCTTTATTAATTATATGATTTTTAAAATCTATATAAGTGTTAAAACGGCCCTTTGTAACAAGATAAACAAAGATATGGCTTCCATTCAAATAATTAATATTGTTATGTATTCAAGTGAATATAATGCTTCATAATTTACTAAGGAATGCAATATTATTTATTTGTGTGTAAAACAATACCGAGAACTGTTATTAAGTATTATATATTTAGTATCCTAAAATAAGTAGACCCTACTCACATTTCGCGAAGAATTAGCATTCACTTTACACAACCAAATACATTTATAACTACAGGGGGAATTAAATGGACTAGTAATATCAAAAATTAGGTCTACATATTAAAAAAAATTGATATATTACAATTAGGTAATAAATTTAATTTAAAACCCAAATAATAAAAGTAAAAATAATATTTGTTTTTGTATAAGTTATATTAGCTAAACATAAATAAATTGTCATCCATGTTCTATAATTAATTTAATGATTTTACACTTGTTTTCCACCTTATAAAATTATATAAGTAATTAAAATGATATAAAACTTTTCTTTAGAACATTATATTTGTGCAAGTACTTAAATTGTATTTTGTATCTGTATATTTGTAAACCTAATTTCAACTGTGTTAAATCTTTACGCGTCTCACCTGCATTGGTGGTCGCATAATATAACGCGTCACTCTAGTATAAGAATGGTATTCCGTTTACGGGGAGTTGGTGCTTAAAATCCCGGTCATGTGTATTGAGGGTGTTTTTTTTAACAAAATAGTCTCTTGGTAAAATTTACCCATCCCTAATCTACAAGCGTAATAAACGTTTGCGAAAAACCAAACGTATATTTTATAAGCAGTTTATAAAAAAATAATTAGGTGTACATGAGAAAATTAATTATTCTTTAATTATGTTAGAAGCAATTTATTTGGAGATTTTGCGGGCTGTTTTTATTAGGTGTTATCTCCTTCGACAGATTCAATGTCTTGTCCAAATTGAGTCCTCCAGCGTGTCCTGTCAGCAGCTTCCTTTTTTATATTAGGAAACTTCATCTTCATTTCTTGTTTGGAGTCATCAATCGGTTGCATTCGTGGTCTTTCCAATTCTTTTTTTACAGAGCTAGTTGACGCGCGTGTACAAAAATAGTTTTTTTCTTAATCAAGTACTAATTTAATGGGAATAATTGTTTTTCGCCTCGTTTTAGTGTCTGTTTGGTCTTTTAACATAAATACTAACACCGATAGAATGGTATGAATGACTAGGATTTAAACTAGAATTTAAAGTAAATTCAACCGCATTTTTGTAGGGGGAAGCAGGGGAGGGGTAAATAATATATTATTATTATTATTATTATTATTAGCACCGCATCTTACTACCCGTTCGGGCTGTACGCACTTACGCTAATGTGTAATGGTAGGGTGATTGTGAGATGAAATGTAGGACCTACAGTCTAAAGTGGGATCCGAACTACGGTGGAGGCCTGGCATTCCACACATTCACAAGTTGTGATTAATACACGTCTTGTCTGAGGTGAAGGAAGGGTTTGACAATCAGATAAATCTGTGCTGGGACCAAGGATTGAACCCTGGACCCCCAGAAAAGAAGTCTGACACTTTACCCCTAGACCACTAGGTCAGCCAGTAAATAATTTAAAAATACATTTGATCGGAATTCTGTCTCAAAAGCTCCACGTCACAGGCAAACCTGATTTTATGAGTTTGACATTTATACCACGTGTTCGCCATTCACCAATGCAGTTGAATGGAAAGACGAAACCAGCCGTACCTTTTTTTTTCATTTAAATATTCTGAAGCTTTGAGCAATCTTGTGCTTCATCTATTACGTAGATATTTACAACTTTCCTTTTTACCCTTACAAAGAAATGTGTAAAAATTCCAGAGATGTCTATTAACTTTTGTATTCAAACCACGAATGAATCGACAAATTGTTGGTAGAAAGGTGCAGCTGGAACCAAAGGGAAAAAGGGACTTGATTGGAAAATTGTGCAGGAAGAAGAATCATATTATAAAGAGGAAAATTGAGCGGCAGTGAACTCTGGCCAATCGGTTGGAAAGAAGCGAAGACGTGAGGTAGTCTTTTGAGTTTTACAACTACGAAATTTGAAGCTCCATACGTGGATTATCTGCCTGGAAGTGCCCAAGCCGAAATAATACTCACGCCGTATTACAAATGCTTCCAACTATTTTTCAAACCACATTTCCAAGTTATAAATACTACCTCAACGGAAAATAGCCCAATATAAATACCTCATTAATACAGAAGCAGATCATTTATTTGTTTGAGTTTAACTGTAATTGAATAGACATGAAATTTGCCACAAATTTGTATTTGTAATTTAAATTAAGGAATAAGAATAATATATTAAAATTTGATGCATTTATATTTTATTGCGTTTAATATTTTGAAAAACACACACGCACCCTAAATATTACAGCTTTGTTTTCTTCAATATTAATATATTTATTTAGCGTTTTCTATTGAATTATCTCAGGGCTTTAAAATATAATTTGTATTAGGTCCGTCTGTCTACGGCCACGGATCCAAAATGGTTTAATGGATTTTGTTCAAACTTTATGTTTATATTTTATAGTGCTGTACTATAAAACCAATTTGGTTTACCCAAGCCATTCAATTAAGGGTAGTTTACTCAAGAGAGTTTTTTTTACTTAGACATTTTTTGGAAATGACTCTAACAATTTTGTTTAAAATGCATATTTAGTATTTTATTGACACTAAAAATAGCACTGCATAATTAGTTTTTGGGGAAGGAATAACTTGTTGAAGATTTGTTTACTGATGTGTAATATTTTTAAATGTGAAATATTTGGAAAATATCTCTAACAATTTTGATCAAAATGTAAATCTGGAAATTGTGTTGTATAACAAATAACAATGTATAATTGTGTTTGGAGTAAAAACTCATTTATGGGTAGTTTATTGATGACTGTATTTCTAAAACAGGAAACATTTTAAGAATATCTTAACGATCTGATTACAAATAGATATTTTGGGAGTATTTGTCATACAAAATAACAATTTAATTTTTTGGGGGCTGGGGGGAGGGGGGGGAATCACTTACAGGCAGTTGTTTAATGACTGATTTTTCAAAAACTTGAAATATTCTACAAATTACTTTTTTAATGATTTGGTTCTAAATGTATATCTTGGTAGTGTTTGACATGATAAATATCACCGTTTATTTATCTTTGGGTAAAACTTCAATAAAGGTTCGTTTACTGATGAGCAATTTTTGAAAATTAGAATTATTTTGAAAATGACAATAACGATCTTACTTAAAATGTCTGAGGAGTGTTTGACATGAACATGACAAAAATTTTATACATGTTTTTTGGGGGGGAATTCGGTTTTGGGTAGTTTATTGATGGATTATTTTTTATTTGAATACTTAAAAAAATGGTTTTAGTTATTTGGTTTAAAATTGGTATCAGGGGACCAGTTTTATTTATCAATATTAATGTATATTTATTAATCTAAAATAATATTAAATCTGAGAAGATTTTTTCGTGATAAATAAGAATAAATTTTTATTTTCACAAATAAAAATAATTTTAGGGTAGATTAGAAACTTATTTAGAAAATTTGAGTTTTGTTAAACATATTCGAAAATTTGTATTTAAAATTTATACATGAAGACTGATTATTGTGATTAAAAGATTATGGGTATGAATTTTATGAGTAAGACATGCATAGGGGTAGTTAAAAAAAATTGAAAAAACTGTCTTCAAAGTCATAATACAAAAAAATATGAAAGTTTGTGAGATTGTGACATACCATGTATCTTTTGTGACCATCCTCACAAATGTTTACCTCTACAAGGGGCTGTAGCTTTAATGTTTAGCATCGTTCACATTGGCCCTATATTTGTCTATCATAGTATTTCCCACAGTTTGGAAAAATGTTACACCAAACATTTTATTTACTAAAACAAATAATTTAATGATCAAGTAGATATTTTTCTTAATAGCTGTATATAAATATATACTTATGTATAAACTCACAAATCCATAAAAATATGAGAATAGTGTATTACTAAAATTGTAATGTTAGTTAATTATTATTATTTAGTACCGCGTCTTGCTACTCGTTCGGGTAATACGTTTTAAGTACTAATTACGCTAATGGATTGGGAATTGGGAAGGTTGAAAGTGAACCTGCATTTTCGTGGAGAGAAAGTGGAAAACTATTTAGGAAAAGCCCTCCCCTTCCCCAGTTCACCCGACCGAGATTCGAACCTCGATCTCCCCATTTTCGGCTGTCGAGCTCAACACGACTAGCGCGTTAGCCAACTTCGCCACCGAGGCGGGTAAGTTATTAATTAAAAACTAGTTATAATCTTGGCGGGTACACGAATTCTTTACTTGAGCTGGTTTCTCTGAGGTTAATCCTCGAGTATTGTTATCAACGTCGTGTACAATTAATTGTACCAGATTTTGTTTACCTCCTTTTTATTCGCTTTCATGAACAAACGCCAAGACAAAGCCGAACCATTGAGTCGCCAGTGGCTCTGGTATCAATGATAGATCATAGTAGCCGATGATTGCCGTACTAACATCACAGGCTTGAAGCTATGAGTGAAGAATGACTCTGAGCACGGTACGATTCCTGGACATCTCAGTGGTAGAGCACTGGTGTACTAAGCCAAGGGTCCTGGGTTCGATTCCTGTTTCCAGTGGTCAATTTTCAAATTTACAAGTTTGGCTATTTATTTTAGCACTGCGTTTTACTACCCGTTTGGGTTATTCACCGATGTTATAATCACCCTAAAGATTTAGATATTATGAATGTCCAATTGATATAAAGTGTTCCCGCATTTGCACAGGTGAGAGTGGTAAACCGTTTATGAAAACCCTCAGTACACCCGATGGGTATCGAACCCTAATCTCTCCAGTTTTAGCAGTCTAGTATATTATAGAGTAGTGTCTTAGACCATGCAGCCACAAAAGTGAGTGGCTATACTTATTACAATTACTTAATCGCTTCAAATCATATTGTGTTCAGACGGGCTAACACTAATCATAAAGCAGTCTGCTTATTTCATCTTGAAATGTATTGAGACTTTTCTAGAAAAGAAAATTTAATACCGAAGATGTTGTTTTACACTAAATATTTGCTTATAGTTACTAAAATAAACCAACATTTACACCAAAAGAAATTGGAGAACTAACCGATGAGGTTCTATTGGTGAACTAAAAGAACTCTAAACTTTATTTCCGCATTTATAAGGATTTTAAAGGCCAAACTTTTTTTTCAAAATTGATTATAAAGGTTCACTTAGAGGGAATACTATATTTATACAACCCCATTAGATTGATGGTGTCAGATTTAGCGCGATTAAACTAGATTAAGCTATTTGATCAACACTATCACGTCATGCAAATTATTTAACCACTTTATGAAACTCATTTCTTAAAAACGTTCATTGACGGAGAGTGATTTTGGTTTTTCAGACTAAGATTCTCTCACAAAAATACAAGCATGAGAGATTGCGTGCTTGCAGGTAGTTTTACTTATATCGCATGCACATAATAAACAATCTGTACGTATTGTATCTGCATAATTATAGGGGAATATTGTGGCCAGAAAAGTGGGTTCGAAGAAGTTTTAGACTTAAAAAAAAAGATCTGATAAACCTCTCGATTTGTATTTCCGCCAGATCTTTCACGACATCAGTGTGCCATTTTTGTATTATATCGTTCACAAGAGCTATGCAAGAAACGCGGGCTAGATAAAGATAATAAAACACTGTTAATATAGTTTAGGATATTTAAAAAATAATAATTAATATTAAAACCTATTAACATATAAAATAGAAACATATTTATGACAAATATGGCTGAATTTATCAATGTTATTATTAATATTATTATTATTATTAGCACCGCATTTTACTACCCGTTCGGGCTGTACGCATTTACGCTAATGCGTAATGGTAGGATGATTGTGAGAGTAAATGAAGGACCTACAGTTTAACGTGGAATTCCGAACCACGGTGGAGGCCTGGCATTCCCCACATTCACAAGATGTCTTGTCAGAGGTGAAGGAAGGGTTTCGTAATAAGATAAATCTTTGCCGGGACCGAGGATTGAACCCTGGCTACCAGCACACAAGTCTGACACCTTACCCTTAGACCGCCAGGTCTACAAGTTATCAATAAATAAGCCATTTATTCATGACAATAAAGTTAATCATCTACGGGTGTAAAGGAAAAGAATAATAGTACTGTGCAGCGCACATACTTTCTATCACTTTAATCTTAAAATAAATACATTTTCTAAAAAATCGTAAAATTTGTGAAACTAAATAAAATAAACTGTTGCAGAAACACTCCACCAAAGAGAGTGAATATAAAAATATACAACGTTACATGGACATTGAGAAAGGAGGAATATCTCTGTCTACCAAATAGCATTAAATTAATTCCATAATTCAACAAACTCCATAACACATATACATATATGTTTGCTCGTAGCTAAGAAACTATTGGTATTATAAAAATATTCATCGAGTTAAAATATTTTTATCTATATTATTGTATTACTAATTTACAAGGATACGTTATTTCGTATCTCAAACAGTTGTGGATATATGATCCAAATTAGAAATTTCCACTTTTATAAAATTCGCTTAAAATTATTTTTTGGGACTTGGCGGTCTAGGGGTAAGGTGTCAGACTTCTGTGCTGGCGGCCGGGGTTCAATCCTCAGTTCCGGTCACAGATTTATCTGATTACCAAACCCTTCCTTCACATCTGACAAGACATCTTGTGAATGTGGGGAATGCCAGGCCTCCACCGTGGTGCGGATTCCACGTTAAACTGTAGGTCCTTCATTTAATCTCACAATCACCCTACCATTACACGTTAGCGTAAGTGTGTATAGCCCGAACGGGTAGTAAGATGCGGTGCTAATAATAATAATAATAATAATAATAATAATAAAAATATTTTTTTTTTGGGAAACTAGAAATGCCATTTTTTTCTAAGGTTATACAATATCTAGATACAAAATTTAATAAAAATCGTTACAGCAGATATTGAAAGAATATATTTTCCCCCTTTTTGCCCTAAAGTAAACTACATTTAATTCTAGGGTTGGATACCCCATGGGGGAGCCTTAGGAAAGACCTAGAAACAAAGTTTAAAATCGTTTGGTAAAATGGTTTCTACTTGAGGTCAAGATATAGACAAAGAGAGGGCATCGCAAAAAGCACCTCTCGATTTCAGAGGGTCGTGAAACTTCGACATTCATCGAAATCTCGAGTATCTGACAATAACAATACTTCTTTCTTCGAGGTGTCGATAAAAAATGAAAGTAGCTAGCTGTGTGATATTTATTTAAAAATGGAATAATAATGTGAAAACATGAAAGTTATTAATACAATCTTGTTTATAATGAATTATTTAATATTGGTAAGATGTATTTTTTAAATTTATTACTTTTTTTATATACTAACTACTATAATGGTAAGCCTATATTTTTTCACATAATTATATATAAATGTAAAATTTATTTTTGTAGTAGTCAAGAGTATAAAATAAGCCTAGAATGAAAATAGGAAATGAGAGGATATGATTTATTTAAATCGGGTAGTAAATGAGAATATATATAAAGTTTCAGTGTGTACAATACTTAATTCGAAATAGTTGACCAAACGAAACAAGGATATGTTTTAACTGGATCATGGGGTGCATCATCTATTTGTTTTTCCGGACCTTTGCTACGCAGTAAAATCAAAGCCTGGGACAATTTTTAAAGACATAACCCACCTCGGTAGCGTAGTTAGCTAACGCGCTAGTTTTGTGTCGAGTTAGACTGCCAAGGACGGTGAGATCGAGGATAAAGTCTCACTCTGGTGTATTGGGGTGGTTTTCCTAAATGTTTTACCACTCTCCCTCCGAAAATGCGGGTTCACTTCCTCTAATTTCAACCTTCCCAATTCCTAAGCCATTAACGTAACTAGTACATGCTTAGGCTTATAATTGGAACGGGTAGTAAGATGGGGTGATAAATAAATACATTAATTAATTTAACGAAATATGTCAAGTACAGTCATTCTTTGATTCAAGACCGCACAACGTACCTATATTCAAGATTTTTCTATATTGTTATCCCTTTCAAGATCACAGCTACTCAAATATCTGTACCTCTGTTTCACGATAACTACCAAATTATTGGAACAATCTCAATGAAATTTGACAGGAATATTACTTATTTTAACCTAGGCCAAATTATGTACGTACATTATATAGTTTTTCAATCTTGCTATCCAATA
>CABFVX010001598.1:70640-73140 GCA_902151425.1 Timema shepardi | reverse complement strand
CACTTTGGAGGCCAAATGGTCCAAGACGTCACGCTCGCATTAGGTTGGACTGCCCATGACGGGGAGATCAGGATTTGAATCCCAGACAGGTGTACAGAGAGTGATTTTTTTCCTGAATGGTTTTACACTCCCCCTCCACGCAAATTCGGATACACTTCTTATTGATTCAACTTTTTTCATCCCTAGCACATTAGCGTAGTTAAGTAGGTAGAGCAAATGGGGAGTAGTACAGGGTGATAAATAGACACGTTTTTATTCAATGAATATAATTTTCATACTTTTTCCAACTGAATGTGACATTTATAATCCATTTTAAGGACTATTAAACTATTCACACAAACATACTCTATCTATCCAATGTTTCAAAACTTGAATGAAAGGTTTTAAAATAACTTCAAAAGCAGCCACTCAACAGCATATTTATTTCTACGTAATGGTAAAATAGGTTACAAAGTGCAATTTGGGATGGCAGTGTAGCCAATATATACATTTTAATATTTTATTTTCCATAATAGAATTATTTTAAGTTTTACCCTGCCATTGCCACTTTGTAGAGCAATGTAACCTAAAAACAATGATTATAATGTCACTTGTGTGGTTTAATCTCGGGAGCCGAGAAGTGTAATTTTAGCAAATTCACGCTGTTACCAGTTATGCCCGCCCGTTAGGGGATGTAACACACTCAGGTTTTCACAAAGTGGTGCTAAACATTAATAAAAATAACTATCATATTATTACAGCATGTGTTTCTAAAGATGACAATTATTTTTTAACATGAAAACATGCTAACGCTATAGGGTCATTTAGTAACCTTGTTGTTGAAATGTTCAGTTAGCGTGTTCATTCCCCTCTTGTTTAAACTAATTAAAGACGTTGCCTACCTGTGATGTCATGGCAGTTCAAGAGAGAATTTCCAATTTTATTGAACTTACATTTTATTCGGCGAATTTTAGAGATATAACGTTAAAACAAAAACTATAAATTCTTAAATAACTCTAATAATAATCCTACAATTTCATAAAACTGTTATATTTATCTTTAAATAGTTTAATTTGTAAAAGTGTTTTTTTTTATAAATACAGTCGAACGCGACTTTTTCAAAATTCCGTAATTTGATATCGTCTTCATTCGAATTTTTCGCCCGGTCCCGTGAATTTTGTATTATAAGAATGTTAAAACATCGTGGCTAATTCAAATTTGGTTTTGGTTAGTTCAAAATGTTCGTAAGTTGTAATATACTTTACAGTATTGTTTTCCTACTTCTAGTTGTGGCGCTATGTTGTTCTATTTTTGAAAATATAAGAGGTGACGTTGGAATGCTGTTATTATCCTCCCTTGAACCCCTCCCCCTTCCCCATACATCCATACGTATTTGTTTACACTTACAGTTCTGTACTCAGTCAGTCAAGGTCAAACCTCTCGAGCAGTTATGTGCGCTGTTCTTAGTGATTCGGTCGTAGCGATATTCTTGTGACGTGTGAGTTTATTTTGATTTGTTGTTTAGTTTTAGTTTTGTTTAATAAATAATGCACAGTAGTGTTTGTGTGTGTGTGCTTGGGTGTTTGCGTGTATGTGTGTGTGTGTGTGTGTGTGTGTATATCGTGATGCCACTGTCTAAGCCACAGTCCTATAAATCATTAACTTTGGCTGAAAAAGTATCGGTGATAAAGGAAGTGGAAAAGGGAATTCCTTTTAAGAAACTTATTTAATTCAAATATTTAGTTTATTCAAATTTTTCCCTGCTCCCTTCAAGTTATAATTATCCAGGTTCCACTGTACTCTACAACTTAGGACATTTGTTTTGGATATAAAAATGTAATGTAAGAAACTGCGCGTTCGATAGAGGGGAGATAAGCTTTAAAGTCTTGGTTGGGTGTATAGTGAGGGTGGTTTGTACTAAATTGTTTTCCCCTCTCCATTGATGCAAACTCTGGTACATTTATTCCAAATTCAGCCTTCCTCACATGAAATAATTAGACTAGTGCCTCATAGATGAGTATAACCCAAACGGGTAGTAAGACGTGATAACTTCAAAGATACGTAAAAAACATATTTAATTTTAGTAAGGAACACTATATATACAGATTTGATAAAAATAGAATCAACAAAAAAGGAGGATTGACGCAAACAAAGAAGTTAAATTGGGAAATGCGTTGAGAGATAATATTAAGTTAACTTGTCAGAAAGAGTGTATATTTAGAGTGATTGTGATAAAACACTTGTATAAAATTACATTATAATACTATACACTTTAACATACATATTAAAAAATGTGAGTCACAGAAACATTACACAATCAGACTAAAAAACATCATGATATAAATATTAAGACATAAGTCAAATAGTCAATAAGAGCAATATAGTATTAAACGAAAACACTGAAGTTAGTTAACTTAATTAAAGATAGTAAAAAAGGTTTTGAGAATGATGCAAATTATGTTAATGAAACATGTAATTTGATTGATCTTGTCTTTCAGGAAACTTATGAGTTCACAAATTT
>CABFVX010001598.1:33061-68786 GCA_902151425.1 Timema shepardi | reverse complement strand
TATAGACCTGAGGATGGTGCCATCGCAGCGCCGAAACATGTCGATATTCTCACAGCAGATTTAAAAGGAACAAGGGAATCAAACTTTTTTCAGATAAGAATAGAATTCAACTTTATTCTACTAATTCTTTATATCTTCATATCATTTGTATTAATTCTAATTTATAAACATATTTACATCTTTTTTACACCTTATTATATTTTCCTCTAATGTTCTTTAATCTTTGGACTTCTGTCTCGTACAATTTGTAGTATTAAATTTGTGAACTCATAAGTTTCCTGAAAGACAAGATCAATCAAATTACATGTTTCATTAACATAATTTGCATCATTCTCAAAACCTTTTTTACTATCTTTAATTAAGTTAACTAACTTCAGTGTTTTCGTTTAATACTATATTGCTCTTATTGACTATTTGACTTATGTCTTAATATTTATATCATGATGTTTTTTAGTCTGATTGTGTAATGTTTCTGTGACTCACATTTTTTAATATGTATGTTAAAGTGTATAGTATTATAATGTAATTTTATACAAGTGTTTTATCACAATCACTCTAAATATACACTCTTTCTGACAAGTTAACTTAATATTATCTCTCAACGCATTTCCCAATTTAACTTCTTTGTTTGCGTCAATCCTCCTTTTTTGTTGATTCTATTTTTATCAAATCTGTATTCAAAGATACGGTTTAATCTACAGACAGAAGATCGTTATTTGAAGACTGGACACTTATATTACCACATTGGCGTGATTAAAATATAATCTATATTAATAAAATGAAGAGTTTGTCTGTCTGTCTGTCTGTCTGTAATGATCACTGCGCAGTATCTACCGCACACAGATGGATGAAAATTTAAAATTACTAGCCTCTGTGCATGAACATATAAAACTCGAAGCTGGATTATGAAATTTTTTGAACAAATTTTGTTTTCATTCTTTAAAAACTTAATCAAAATAAATGAAATCAATAGATTTTTTTGACTATTTTAAGTAAAGAAATTGTTTACCAGGTAACCATATTATTCATTGCTAAGTTACCTCTGGAAACATCGGTTACTTCTGCTATAGAATTATGTATAGAGAAATTATATAAAAATTTATGAGGAAGTGTTATTGGAAGCTTTTGATAACTTTTAGATGATACTTTCCGCTAATAAATCAAATAAAGCATATTCATACCCTACCAATATTTGTGAATTTCAATAAAATTTGGTGGTCAAAATTGGACTAGCTATAAAATCAGTGTTTAACTCAGCTTACCCTGGCAACACACTCACGACACGACACTGCGGATGATTCTCTATAGCTGACTAAAACAAAATATGTTTTAAATCAATTTAAAATAAAACAATAAGCCATGACCTGCACACAAGGAGCCAAGATATGATATATTTATTTTATTATAATTTTGTTTGTCCCCTTCTTATTTCAAGGAATATCCTATATATATGTATCTTAGATATATTTACATAAGCAAGGTCGTAACCAGGCAGACAATTTGGGTTGGGAGGGGAAGGGGGTGTTTGGACCACAAGCAAAGAAAAATTACGAATATTAAATGAGTCTAGAAAATTTAAATTTATTGTCATGGTATTTTAGGGAAAATATAAAATTCATAAATTTTTATAAAAGTGTTAACATTTAAAACTTACACATTCCCTTCTCCAAGAAAGTCTGAAAATTTACATTTAACACTCTAAAATGTTCTTTCCCTTAAATAAATGTTCCCCTCACTAGATTTATTTCGGTTCCCTCTTATTTTTACTGATATGATACGATTAAAAAGAAACTCTGAAATTGTTTCTAAACCGGAATTAACATTTTAAAATAAAGCGAGGACCGTTCTAAATACGTTCTAGGGGCTTCAACCTTTTTTTTTAAATCTGAAAGATGACCATTTCAACATTCCAAATATATTTTAGAAGAGTATGGCTTAAAAAAATCGAGGACCCTGGAACACTTTAGGATTGGGGAAGAGGGTAAAAAGTCCGTTAAAATGCTCTTTTGGATAATTTCCCTCTCCCTACTACACAAATAATATTTTGCTACCAACAACCTAACATGAATAATTTTATAAATTGTTTAGGCTTTCACTAATAAAGCAATAGTTTTAAAAATTTGTATTTGGAGAAAAGGTTAAGTCACCCCTGCTTCAGTTCAAAATTGTACTATTTTCTAATAAAGACAATTCCAACTTGACCAAAATTTATCAAATACGTTGACTCTTTCTTATAACTATAAGACACATAAATATTGAAGATGTTTACCAATCGGCCTGAGGAGGGAGGAGGGGCTGTTTGTGCCCTGGGTTGCAAACCCACGCTTCCGATGATCCTGTGTTCAGTCAGATTCAGATAGGAACAAATTTTGACAGTTTCAAAATTTACTAAAAACCATTTTCATATAGGTTATGATATGTCGAGTCATGTGGCCTGCAGCAGACCCATTTGATAGATGTTATTAATACCTATAAAATACCACTAATAAAATTATACAATACTCTCAATTTTAACCTAAATATTTTATTTTATAAAAGGCTTGTCTTTTTAAAAAGTAGATAATATTTTAGTTTTTTAGTAAAATTTAGTGTCCATTTAGAAAAAAAACTTAACATTCGGAATAGCTATACCAGTTTAACCAAAATATTAACTAACTAGTTAATACTAGTCCATACTACAAACTAAACTAGCAACACTAAATGCATTAAATGTTACAGTATCAAAACACACAACTATATCAATATAGGCTGTTCTTAAGCTGACGCTGTTTATATTTTCACAAGCTGTTAGGGGTTAGTAGCTGGACCCTCCCTGCCCCCCCCCCTCCCTTCAATCCATATCTTACTCTTACCCTCTCATTCTTAATTATTTGATAACTTGTAGGAAACTTGTTATTGCACCTACCTTTCAATAATATTTTCAACTTGAAAGGTTTTGTTTTCACTTAAACTCAAGGAATCACCCGCTTTCACAGTTTTCCCCCCACACTCAATAGAACTTTATATTTAATATGTAACTATTTTTTTCTTTGTCAACCCAGCCTTAATAATCTACACTCATAGCTTGCAGCCTTAATCAATCTAGAGCATGCGAGTATTAGATAAGACTAGTTAACTCCCACTTTCAACTCTACTGACTCAGCAAAAGATTATTCAGACTCGGTCATGTTTTTAAATTATTATTATTATTATTATTATTATTATTATTATTATTATTATTATTAGCACTGCGTCTTACTACCCGTTCGGGTTAAACACACTTACGCTAATGTGTAATGGTAACATGATTGCGAGATGAAATGGAGGACCTACAGTTTAACGTGGAATCAGAACCACGGTGGAGGACTGACATTCCCCACATTCATCAAGATGTCTTGTCAGAGGTGAAGGGAGGGTTTGGTAATCAGATAAATCTGTGCCGGGACCGAGGATTGAACCCCGGACCCCAGCACAGAAGACAGACACCTTACCCCTAGACCGCCAGGTCACCCATGATTTTAAACATCAGCTGTTTTTACATTTAGCATAACACGGAGAAAGTCAAAACGAATATCTTAGGGGAAACACCCCTCCTTTTTGAGTGTATAACAGTGAATTTAGGAAGGAAAGGAGGGCTTGTCAGTCTTTCGACAGTTACTAGTGGGGCAATTCCAAAGTGCTCTACATTCTCAGCTACAGTAGCCCCATGGCTTCTTTGGTTCTGACTGACAGCTTTGAAAAGTTACCAGACCAAATAATGTATCCCTACGCCGAACCAAATGACCTGCAAAAACATGTTTTTAGCAGCTGTCTCTTCTGACAGTCAATATTTAACAATATACCTAAATGTTGACGGTCAGAAGTTAGCTGTGAACTTTAAGTCAGCACCAAAGAAGCCATGGGGCTACTGTACCAACGCTGCCCAAATTGTGGTGAGAATATCCTACAGCTTGAGTCACTCTTAGGTACAGATAAGGACGCCCCAACCCACCCTGGAAGTCAGAGTTAGTTCGTAACAACACAATGCTAGACGGTCAGATGTTCGATACCAGCTAGGGTTACAGCACCGAAGCAAAGAACAGTTTGCTGAATAGGGACATTGAAAGAACGAGTGTATTGTTCCAAACTCTATCAATTAGTCCTTAATCCTACATCACATTATACACTATTAGCTTAGTTAATATATTTCAATTGACAAGTTAAAACGAACTTCATGATTATATCCATCCCGCAAGCCCATCATGACACGTTAAGCCCACGGGAACCAGAGGTAGCAACATTACTAAAACATTAGAATGTTGGTGAAAAGCTAGACACTAATATTATCTTGTTTTGTTTGAACTTATAACTAAGCAGTACATCTTAATCTTTGACTGTCAAATTTTTGGAGGGGTTTTTAACCGCCAAACCACCCCCTCCCTCCCGGATAAGGCCTCGTACGAAATCTGGCTGTAGCACAATAGTGAAAGCTTCATGAAATACATTTCCAATGCCGTGGTTGAATCATACATCTCTTTGAATACCACTAATAGCGTGAAACCATGTAGGCGAGGAAGTCGTGGAAAACTTTGAGGTCTCTCACGGCATCGGCCTTTAACGTGGCTTTCTCGTTCATATTCATGATGCGAGCTTTTGTAAATTGCCCTCCCATTTCCCTTTCTGTTTGAAATACATTCGCCCTAATCCTGTTTCAGTTGGTCCCAAATCACAGGGCGTTAGGTAGGGAATGACAAGAAGCTTCAAAAACTACTGTGGTTCCCTCTGGCACCGGTAGCAGGCACACTCGATAAAACGGACGATAAATAATAAGTTTCCTAGATTATAGACTCGTATGGGGTAGAGGGAAACTTCAGTTAGCCCTGGTTGCTGGAACATGTTTCCCATTACTATTTTGTTAAATTTACTGTGTCATTTCGGTATTCATTGCAGGGGAAGTGTCTGAAATTGTTGTAGTGGTCATTATAAGAACATATATAATATAAACACGTATGAACTTATAAATTGTTGGCAGACTTTCTAGAAATCTAAAGATTTTGTAGTTATTAATTAATTAACTAAAGTTTGGTCAGATTTTAATAATAGTATGGTTAGTCAAAAATATGAATATCATATTACCACAATATTATTTCTAATAATTCCAAAATTTAGTGACTTTTAATCAATTCTGTTGGTGGAATGTGGGCTTGCTATAAAAATTAATGATTTACCAAAGAACTTATCCAATATGTAATATAATGTGATACATATACAACTCTATATATAGTTATATATATCATTGAGATCATTACGAGTGAGTACAGTCATTTCAGTGCCTCAATGATCTGTGTTATCAGCGATGCAGCAAATATTCCATCAGGAATAAATTATTGGTCTGCGTGGAATTATTGCTATCATACTTTTATTAAATCAGGGCAAATATAATTTTTTTACTCGCAGACAGTGTTTGGGTATTATTCGTTTATTGCCATGAATCTTTCTTGTTAAATTTAATGAAATTCTGCTGGATTCCATCTGATAAACAGAGACAATCGCACTCAGCAATTTTTACTAATTAATTCTATAAAATCGTTTTTTGTGTGAAAACTAGACCTCACTCCCTCCATGCTTTTATCCTTAATAAACTTTCAATATTTCCCTTTCAATTTTATATTGAAATACCAATCATAATCTCTTCTTAGATTTGTAGTAGATTTTTCTCTTTGAAAGTTAGACAAAAAACCAATCAATACTTTATTCAAAAGTACATTTAGAAAAAAAAATCCCATCAGCCCATCCGTTATCAGTGAACGATACTCAGGTATTGTGCTGACTGATGTGGTTACTTGATTATTAAATACGCAACTGGTTAAAAAATACTATTAAATATAACTTGGTACAGCTCATTGAATTAATAACTGACCTCTTGTGGGGAGTTATATATGCATTTTAAATATGTAGGTAACACACTTCGGTGGCTGCGTGATCTAACGCGTTACTCTCGCTGAAGACTAGACTTCCGATGACGGAAATATCGAGGTTCGAATCTTAATTATATGTACTAGTGGTTTAAAAAATGGTTTTCCAGCCTCCCTCCACGAAAATGCGAGTTTACTTAATATAAATATAGCATTCCTAATGTCTAACCCATTAGCGTAATTAGTACATAAGCGTATAACCAGAACCGTTAGCAAAATGTGTTGCTAAAAAAATGATTACATTTTCAGGCTGGAGCATGCATTTTAATAACTTATATTAGGGTGACCTGGTGGTCTAGGCGTAAGGTGTCAAACTTCTGTGCTGAGGGTCCAGGGTTCAATCCTTGGTCCCGACACAGATTTATCTGATTGCCAAACCCTTCTTTAACCTCTGACAAGACATCTTGTGAATGTGGGGAATGCCAGACCTCCACCGTGGTTCGGATTCCACGTTAAACTGTAGGTCCTCCATTTCATCTCACAATCACCCTACCATTACAAATTAGCGTAAGTGCGTACAACCCGAACGGGTAGTAAGACGCGGTGCTGATAATAATAACATATATTAATTTTTATTTATTTTAGCACCACGTCGGGTACTACTATTTCAGGTTGTATACAAAAATCATATAAAGACTCAGAATATACAAAACAATATTTTTACCGGTGTGTTTTTTTTATCGTCGTGAAATGTGGTCTTTTAAGCGCACCTCAACTCACACACAAATTATCATTTTATGGCACTTTCAATTAACTAATTTGCTAGTTACTAATTTACTAGTTATTGTTCCTCATATCTTTAGGGAAGGGGTGTGTCTTGATTACTAGAAACAAAAGAACGTTCTTGGAAGCTGGTTTGGTTATTTATTGCTTAAATGAAACACACAAATAATAAATGAATAGGCCACGCCCTAACAGTCTTTTAATCTTCTAGACCAGTGCACGTACCGTCCTAGCAACAGAATTACAGTAGCCTCATGGCTTCTTTGGTGCTGACTGACAGCTCACAGCTGACTTCTGACAGTCAACATTTAGGTATGCACCCAAATTTTGACCGTCAGAAGTGACAGCTGCTAAACAAATGTTTTTACAGATCATATTGTTCGGCGTAAGGTTACATAATTTGGTCTGGTAACTTTTCAAAGCTGTCAGTCAGCACCAAAGAAGCTATGGGGCTACTATAGTAACGATTATGGTGACCTGGCGGTCCAAGGGTAAGGTGTAGGACTTATGTTCAGGGGGTCCGGAGTTTAATCCTTGGTTCCAGCACAGATCTATCTGATTAACAAACCTTTCTTTCACCTCTGACAAGACGTGTATTAATCACAACTTGTGAATGTGAGGAATGTCCAGGCCTCCACCGTGGTTCGGATTCCACGTTAAACTGTAGGTCCTCCATTTCATCTCACAGTCACCCTACCATTACACATTAGCGCAAGTGCTTATAACCCGAATGGGTAGTAAGACGCGGTGCTAATTAAACTAAAAAATTAAACGATTCATGAAACTTTTCAATGACTTGCAAACACGATGACAGCTTGAAAGGTCTCCAATAAAATTGAACGTTTCTTAAGAGTCGCTGTTCTGCATTGTCCATCTTGCCCTTGCAGCAAAAGGTCAAATCAAAACTTCAATAATAAACATAATTGAGTTATAATATACTCCAGTTTAATTTTACATTTTTTACACGTTTAATAATTTGATTATAATAGTAACGTTATTTTTTACTTTTATATATCAAATTAATAAAATTAAGTATTGTATTCAACCGACACACTTACCTTAGATGACGAAAATAAATTTAGGGTGCTCATAAACTAGGTGTTTAGGAGGATATTTGGCAAAAAAATGGGTGAGGCTACTGGAGATGGGAGGAGGTTACATAATGATGAGTTACGTATGCTGTATCATGCTAAGCCTGCGGGATGCTTGGATGTGGTCTCTGGCTGTGAGAGGCTAGAGACAACGGAGTGAGGGCATCCGTCAAGGGAGGACCCAAGAGGGGTTCAATATGTTTTGTGTGGGGGAGAGGGGGCGGGGGTAAAGAGGCTTCAGTGCTCCTTCGCTTTCATGGGTCGGTAAAATTATAAATCTGTGATGAACTCTGAACTTGTTTTTATGTCATATGAGATGGCATTCGAGAAACCAACGACGTGTGTGTAGATCTAATATTATATCTGTTCACTTAGTAAGTTTGTGTAATCTTTGTCTTTGTGTTTTAAGTTAAATAAAATAAACTGTTGAAAGAAAGATAGGTAAACTCTGCCTTCACCTCTCAACCCAACCATCTGCTCTTCCCTCTCATAACTGGACCTGCAACAACAATACGAGATAGCAAGAGGGCAAAGAATGAAGGAACACCTCACAGAGAAAATATCAGGACACATATTTAAACATAATGAGGTGGTACATTGTGTTCGTAACGCTTCGTGACTTAAAAGGGTTTTAGCTGTCTTTATATTTATCAGACCTTTCTAATAGTTATATTTTCTGACATTCCTCTAAGTTCATCTAATATTTATAGTTATGTGTAGATTGCTTTAAATATTTGTCCCACAAAATTTCAAAGTCTTGTAAATTTATTATTATTATTATTATTTAGCACCACGTCTTACTACCCGTTCGGTTTATACGCTAAGAAAATATAAACATTGGTTACTGATTGTGAAGATTCTTGTAATAATCCCTTTCTTCTTAAGTTGTGAAGCTGCCTTAGCAGCCACCATTTGAGGACTAGTTTCAATATAATTTTACATCATCTTCAGGACTTTAAAAATTAAAAACCCACAAAATATGTTTAAATTACAATGCAAGTTATAGTGTATCATTGAAGTGATAGATACCAAAATACCTACTATAGAAATATGGGTTTGAAAAATAAAGTTAAGAAATAAGAGATGCTAAACAAAGAGGTATATTTACCAGTGTTCTGAGAGGAAGGTGTTGTACCTCTCTGCATGTTCGTGAGTGAAGGATTTATTAAACAACTAATGTAATATTAAAAGGTGCGGCAGATCAGCTAACAGATCATTCTATACAAAGATAATGTAGAGAAGGGGGACGTGTTAGCATGATCGTGAATGTGTAAAACTGTGATATGTTTAGGTAACGATGTATTTAGGGTTTTTTTGGGGGTCAAACCCCCTAAATTTTATGAACAAAATATATATGACTATTAATGATTCAAACAATATCAAAATTAAGGTAAAAGTACAAATTAAGGGCCTGTGCTACCACAAAAAAAACCCACTTTAGCTAGCTTCTATAAGTGTTTAACATTCAGAATTTTACCTAACCTCCGGAAATTTGGGGATATAACCACCAAAACCCCCTGAAAATTTTGACATGCTACTGCCTTGTGTTTGAGCTATTGTATATCAGGGCCGTACGCAGGATTATTGTAAGGAGGTCAGTAATTATTTTTTTAAATACTTAGGTATAATTATCTGGTTAACAATACAATAACCTAATATGTTATAATAGTTTAGGTGACATATGAAATATTATTGAGATGTTGCCTTTGTAAAAAAAACAGTTTAAATATTTGTTTTTATTGATACAATAAAAAATGTAAGCACAAAAAAAAATCATTCGCAGCACTCAACCATTCATGATGCATCGATACTGACAGCTTGTCCAAGTTTGTCCAAGATATAGGCTATATTAAACTTCAGGGAAGACATTATTAAGTGAGAGAATCAAATAGCCAAAGCTTTTATGTTTGTTTTAATAAAGATTTACTACATATAGATATCATATTCTGAGAATTGAACAATAACACCTGAACACGGGAATCGATTCAGTAGGGGTCTTACAAATATCGCTTATCACTGGAATCTACTACTGTAACCATTCTTGTTCTAGTCTCATTATATTGATTTTGTTTTAACTAGCGTACATTTTTTCACAGTGTGAGAGGTTTGAAGCCCCAAAACAAGCCCTACTCCCCCTGCGTACGACCCTTGGATGGATGGATATAAATTGGTATAAGAACAAATTTGATAATTAAAATAAATGGGTTAAAAATAGTAGGAGTATTGAGTTTATAATCTAAATTCAAATCTTTCCATATTAAATTTTAAAATGGGTTTCACAAATTAATGTAGCTATGCGTACGTTACGGTATGGATATAATCTAATCCAAAATTTGTTAAAATATGGTTTAGTAGCTGTTTTAAAGCTATATGTTGAGATATGTTGTATTTAAAGGGATATTTTAAATATATTCATAATGTATCAACGTTTTCATCACCCTTCTAAATATTTTAAAGATGTGAAGTTTACATTTAGTGTCGAAATTTGAAACGATAGAGATTTGGCCTTTAATTTATACATTTCGAAGATTCACACAGCCCTAGGGAATGATATAGATAACATGGCAAGTTTCACACTACCCCAAATAAGTAATATAATAAGCTAAAGCTTATTTAGTTAGATTCAAATTAATTTAACAAGAAAAAGGAAAATCAATTAACAGTTCGAACATGTAGTTCACTTCTAGAATATAATAATAATATTTAGCACTGCGTCTTACTACCCGTTCAGGTTATACGCTTTAAGTGCTAATTACGCTAATGGATTAGGAATTAGGAAGGTTGAATTAGAGGAAGTGAACCCGCATTTTCGTGGAGGGAGAGTAGAAAACCATTTAAGAACAACCACCCTCAGTTCACCCAACCAAGATTCGAACCTTGATCTCCCCGTCCTCAGCAGTCGAGCTCAACACGACAAGCGCGTTAGCCAACTACGCCACCGAGGCGGGTCACTTTTAGAAGGTCTCCTTTATGGAAAATTCGTCTGGTAACTCCTAAATAACAACTAGGTTATAACAAAACCGACAAAAATTATATAAGTATTTGTATACTAACTAACATGAATTATGTCTTATAAACAACTTTATCAGAAGGATGAAATAATCCCCCGATTACCACAATGAAATTCTGCCTGTTTGATAAAGTTTTGTTAGTAAGCCCTTTCTTTCTTTTTGGGACCCAGCGAACCGCATTGACTCAATGCGATTGTTTATTCTCTCTATATATTGTTGCGTCTTATTGTTCAGAATGGAAACGAATAGGCCAATTCAAATAAAGATAAGACATATTGTAATGTGATTTGCCACTCTATTATATATTTCCATGCATTTTTATAATTTGTGAATAGTTTACCATTTATTTTTGGTTGAATTAAAATATGTGTTTCAAAGTTCGTCCGCGGAATTTCAAGTTGTGTTGCCTTGCGTGACAAAATAATACAATTTATCACAATAAAACGGAAATAAGATCGTCCAGCATTGTTTAAAATAATTTAAATAATAAATATTGAGCTATGGAAGAACACTTACCTTTTTACTAAGCACATTTATTCTTCTAAGAGGCTTATTGACTCTGTTTTTATAGCGGCCATCATTATATTAAGGCTGGACAAGTGATCTTAATTATAAAAGAAGTAAGGAAAAAAATGAGGTAAATAACTCTAAACTAGTGCACATTTCAGTTCTGACACATGATAGAAAACATTTTAATATATTTAAAAAAAATTTTCATATTTATGACATATATTTTCAACTTTGATATCAAATTGCATTTTATATTATTATATCCATCCCTTGTCCCTAGCCAACCATTTCACTTTTGTTTTAATTCATGATTCTTCTCTTTAGACTTGGAAAAAAATAAAGTTTTTGAATTTGATTCCTGGAACAATATTTGAAGAAGATAGGGGTATTATTTCTAGGCATCTTAAAAACAAGTATAGATTTGACTCAAATGTTTACAATTGTTATATGTACTGAATTTTTAGATGTTTGTTATAATTTCCAGACATTCATAATTATAAAGTATAATAATTTGTAGTTAATATTACCAATTTATTTCAAATATCAAACGAATTTTGTGCATATATATTATATTATATTAAACATTTATGTCTTTCATGTTAATTTATTAAGTCTTGGACAACATAAATTCACTAAAAATTTAATTTTATTTATAAAATTTAAATTTTTCTCCATATTTATACTAATAAGTTCTTGACTATCTACGATCCATATTGATTTTGACTAGTTATTTTAAGTTAGAATTTTCAATTTATATGGTCTTTACTCTACTCTGATGGGAACTGGTAATATTTACTATGCTTTGTTGATTTTCCTAATATTTACCCTTGCGTTATGCTATTGGTAAGCCTGCAAATTTATTGTCAGTAATGTGAGTCTATGTGTAATTAGGGTCAATGTTGTAAAATCTTGTGAATGTACTGTTTTCAATTAAGTATTCTGGCTTATAAAATTATCAGTTAAATAGGCTCAATTTCAAGGTTGGTAGACTCTATACACACAGTTTGTAACATTCTCAGAATTCTCAATACGCTCGACTGGGAATCAAATTCCAAACCACGTCATTTACAGTTCAGTCTATTGCTAGATTTACACCTTAGATTTTTCGACCACAAAAGTGGTAAAAAAGACTAATAAATATACTAACTTGGATTTATAGTCCACGAAGACGAAAAAAATTATCCATACAATGGGAACTTTCATATTAAGTTAGATAGTATGATAATGCAACTAGATGAATCCTATGATTTATTAAATTAATACAAATACAACTCAATCCAGACGTATATTAATCACAACTTGTGAATGTGGAGAATGCCAGGCCTCCACCGTGGTTCGGATTCCACGTTAAACTGTAGGTCCTCCATTTCATCTCACAATCACCCTGCCATTACACATTAGCGTAAGTGCGTATAACCCGAACTGGTAGTAAGACGCGGTGCTAATAATATATAATAATAATAATAATAATAATAATAATAACATTATCTTACAGACTATCCAGATAAATACAAAGCATGACAATTTTTTGTAGTGGTTTGTTTTCTTGGTATCGTTAACGGCCATAATTAAGAATTTGTTGACATACAAATACAAGACAGTTTTTGTAAATCATTCATCCAATAAGTCAATGTTAAAAAGTAAAGAAACCATTTTTACAGCCACTAAAGTTTCACTGTTTTAATATAATTTTACAATAGACTAAGGATGGACAGGGCTTACGTGGTGAATTTGGTGTTATTATAACCGTGATAATAGGATAAAATTGGATAACTATAGTGTGGCACATAATTGTTTGTTAAACGCACCTCTAATTCCTTGGATTATCGTTATAAATGATCATGTGAAAAGCATAACAATTAGTTCACAATACTTTTGTTTAGTATTACGTCTTATTACCCGTTCAGGTTGTACGCTTATGTACTAACTACACTGGTGGTTTTAGGAATGAGGAAAGTTTCATTTAAAGAAAGTGTGCCCTCGTTTTCTGGGATGGAAAGTGACGAACCATTTTTTTTAAACCACCCTCAGTACACCCGACCAAGATTTAACCTCGATATCCCTGTCATTGACAGTCCAGTCAACTGTGAGAGTGGCGCCTTAGACCATACGGCCATCAAAGCGGGTTTTTACAATATTTGAATATTTAGTCGCAACGATTCACTTTCCGACATTTCGCTCATACGACGGTTTTAAATTGTGACGTAGCCCGAGAATAAGACAGCTGCCTCACTGATACGACGGTTTAGCACTTAATGAATGAATCTACTGATGATCCAGATGCACCACCTCCTTTAGTTTACCCTTTCTGCAATAGTAAGAAAAAGAAAAATAGATTATAGTTAAATAAAGAACAGTAGGTATAGCATTTATTTTAACTGCTACTTATAAATGCTTTGTGATATTTACAGATTACAAAAGACAGTAAGTATCATTCTCATACGTTTTCTAAAAATAAGTTGAAGAT
This sequence comes from Timema shepardi, assembly GCA_902151425.1. Classification (NCBI taxonomy): domain Eukaryota; kingdom Metazoa; phylum Arthropoda; class Insecta; order Phasmatodea; family Timematidae; genus Timema; species Timema shepardi. Next base: position 55,051 of record CABFVX010001598.1, on the reverse strand, counting down.
AATTTTTGGTTTGTGCTTAATTTAAGACTACAGTATGACCAAACCACATGATTAGAGTAATCATTCTAATTATAAATGCTTTATTTACGTCAGTTGTACACTATATATGATGGTTGCAACAAAATTATATGTTTTGACAAGTTAAAAAAAAGGACAAGTATGCGCTACGTGACAATGGTTTGGAACCTAACATTTTGTAATAGTGGGGAATACTTCTTATCAGAACATTTTGCTGACTTCTATAACTTGAGAGAAGCCTGGAGCAAATTTAAAATTTAAACCTAAATAAAGGTGTTGCAACAACTCAACTTGTAGATAAAATTAGCTATTTAAGCATTATAAAGTCTCTTAGGGAAATAGATTTGTTTGTTAAGAAGAATTAGGCGTTTAATCCATTAAAGATGTAATAAAAATTATGGATGTGTGTTTTTTGACAGTTCTGCTACATACATTACTGTAAGAAACCAACGAGATTCTTATTTTAATCCAGGGGAAAGACACACACTAATAAAGAACAGTACATTCTGTAGATATCCCTAGTGACCATTTTGACTTGGAACTGAGGCGTCTGAACAACTTTCAAGGAGAGAAGACAAATTAAATTAAAAGGAGTCGTAGCTAGGCGAAAAACCATCTATGTCATATTTCTTGTTTGTTTATTTCAAAGGGATTGTAAAAAATCATATCGACGTTTCAATTTGTTTTGTGAATTTTATGCAAATCAACAATCTAAAGACCACAACAACTTTTTTTTTATGAATTTTGAGAATATTTCGCAATAATGTCCACACATTCACAGCTTTAACGTAAATTATATATACATGTAGGGCATTTGATTTGAAGTGTAGACGTGTCTTGGAAAGTAAAATATTAGTTTTAATCTTTAAAATCTTTACCAACAAGTATGGAGTTTATTGACAAGTTCTATACATGTTATACTGATATTGTGAGAAAACATTGTAGAAATATTTCCATGAGAAGTTTTCACATGTACTGTATTGACAAGTGATGCATGTTACCAAATAGCTTTCTCTGACTAGAAATAGTTAATGAATTTGTCCATCACTGTGATATCAGGGAAAAGTATTTTTATTTTATTAAATAACTGTCAAAAATGGGTTCAAGAGAAGATACTATCGACTAAAAGATTTAACTCTACTAATTTTCAATGCCAAATGATTTAGCAAATCTATCATTCAAAGACTTGATTAAAGACAATTCACAGACGAAAACAAAAGTAAATTAAACTTCGGGTCCTAATTTACCTTAGAAGATACTTAATGTAACAAAAATTAATCAAAATATTATATAAATGATTATATGATAAATACGTATAGTTTTAGAAGTAACATATTTGAGTTAATTTTAAATCATTATATATTCGGCCATATTATTTCTTCAGTTTACTTTATTTTGTGTTTAGATGACCTAATACACTTAATTTATCTTAAACGCTGAAAGTTGTATTTTATATTAGGTAAATTGGAAGGAGGGATTCAGGGGGTTAAGGGGGAAGGGTAGTAATATGGGAGGTTAAGGAGGTACCCATTTTATAGATTCCTCACTGAAGCCCTGTTCTATAAACTTGAAGAGTGAGAAGTCTACCAGTTCAACTATTATTCTTCCCGTTTATACAAGATAGAGTTATGGTTCTAATGAACTATCCAATATATATTTAAGTTCAAAAATATGATATACCACAATTTTCTTACGAATGAACATTTTTACTGATATAAAAAGCTATTAGGTATACATATACCTATTTATACGTCAAACCATATGCTCCGCAGATGTCATTTTTAATAGATATCATATATATCTATAAAATAGTATTAGTAATATAGTGAAATATATATGTTGACCACACACACAAAAATATTGTATTTCCTAAAAGGTGTTACAAATGAATGTCCAATAATAAGAAAATAAAGGTATATATTACTGTATTAAAACTTATATGTAACGCTACGTTAATTACAAAAACATTATAAAGTTCAAATGTAATTGATTGGAAATATTTACAGATGGCTTGTAAACGCTTTTAGAATAACTAGACATCTTTTGTATGAGTCTATTTTAATATACTTTCCCATAAATGCAGGGCTTAAGATGTATGTCCCTGAGTGGTGTCGCTAACATTATGGAAAATGGGTGACTGAAACTAGTGGAACATTAGTCTTAGCTTATATCTGCTCATTATCTCTAGCTGATGGCTTAGTATATATATTATTCACCGATTCTTTTGCATATGATACACCATATTTTAATAGTACTCTCAACAAGAAATATATCAGCTCCTCTCCATACATTTTAAAACTAGATTGAAACTAAATACTTTTAAAATAATCTGAAATCACACACTATACAAATCCAAAGTAAACCCACAATATATATAATTTTTAAAGGCAATGAATGGTAATGGTATGCTTAAGGTAACCTGTTGGGCTAGGTGTAAGGTGTCAGACTTCTGTGCTGGGGGTCCAGGGTTCAGTCCTTGGTCCCGGTACAGATTTATCTGATTGCCAAACCCTTCCTTCACCTTTGACAAGACGTGTATTAATCCCAACTTGTGAATGTATGGAATGCCAGGCCTCCACTGTGGTTCAGATCCCCCCCACATTAAACTGTAGGTCCTCCATTTCATCTCACAATCACCCTACCATTACACATTAGCGAAAGTGCGTACAACCCGAACGGGTAGTAAGACGCGGTACTAATAATAATAATAATAATATTGGTACGCTTAAATGCTCTTTAGCCACTTCTTAACGATACGAAAATCAATGTACACTGGAAGGATAGTATTAATAGGATAACATGATTGAAGGCTGTAGTGATGGTAGACACAGTGTTTTTTCCCATCGGTTCTTGAATACTGTGTTTGATGTTTGACAGAAAACATCTCAAATTGCTTTCCCCTTCAACCCAACAACACTGTTAATTTTTTATGAGAGTCAAGAGTTGAAGACTGGGTGGTGTTGCACATGGCCGCAATGGTAGCTTAGGGCGTCGCTTGTCAAACTGTGCTCAGCCAGTTATCTAAGTCTGCGGGAGGCAGTTTTAGAATATTACTTATTTGTTTTTCACAATATGAAATAGCATCAGCAATTGGGGCTAACTCTTGATTCAAATTTGAATAAAGTACATTTGCCAAAGTCGTAGCAACGTTGGATTTTCTGTTTATTGTATACTTTTCTACTTGAAAGAATTAACTGCCGTTATTGAAAGATAACAATATTAGTGTAAAAAATACTATAAAGGCTCTAGTTTATATTTTTTCTTGTGCAAGGGCTCTTTTGGTTTAAGAAATTTGGGAACCTCTAGCCTAGGGGATGGGTAAGAGCGGGCAATTGGGGGACAAATCCGAAGCTTACGAGGTCTAAAATAAACACGTGCATGCTAACATTTGTCTGGTCACCGAATTTATTAAAACTAGTAGGCAGTGATGCCAAAACCACCATAAATGATTTTCTTACTTACTTTGGAAAAGTGATCTAAATAAAAAATTTCTTCAAATTGCATATGATTTTAAACGTTATTTCCGAACTGTCCCACGCTCCTCCCTCCCCCCTCCACCCTGGAAGTTCTTCACACCTCCCAGGTTGGGAACCACGGTTCTAGAAGTTAATTATAGTGGTAACCTCACTTCAGTTATGCATGGTATAAGGCATCACTATCGCACTAGACAACAGCAGCCCAATGGCTTCTTTGGTGCTGACTGACAGCTGACTTCCGACAATCAACATTTAGGTATGTAACTACATTTTGACCGTCAGAAGTGACAGCTGCTAAACACATGTTTTTTCAGATCATATGGTTCGGCGTAGGAATACATAATTTGATCTGGTAGATTTTAAAAGCTCTCAGCTGTCAGTCAGCACCAAAGAAGCCATGGGGCTACTTTAGACTGCCAACGATGGGAAGATTGGGGCTATAAACTAGTTTGGGTGTACTGGGGGTGGTTGACCCAAATTGTTTTTCACTCTCCCTCCATGCCAATGCGGACACACTTCCTCTAAATATAATCTTCTTAATCCCTAAAACTACTAGCGTAATTAGTACCCAAACAGGTAGTAAGAGGCGGTGCTAAACAAATATGTTGAGGTTGAGAGGAAGAGAGTAAATTAATATTTTCTCCTTACAAAAATAATTTGTCAGTTTTATCATTTTGATAGCTGTTTTTAAACTTACAATGACACATAAACCCTCGATATTTATTTTTATTAAATATCCCATAAAATTCTTTGGGAGAGATAGTCTCAGAGTATATATACCTTGACGCTAAGCCTCTAATGTCATTAGTTAAAATTCATCATTAACTAATGTTTTAGTTATACTGTGTCAATTTAGAAACTAATCAAGTTTTGTATCAACTAAAATGTGTATGATATAGGTTGAAGTTGGTGCTATAGTATGCAAAGGGACGGATAGTGTTAGTTGTTGTGTAATGATGATTAGCTAATATATTTTACTCCAATGAACAAAAATAAATACTATTAAAAATTTATATTTAAATTGAAATCAAATTATTTTTCATATGTTCCAGATTTTGGTATAGTTTTAAGATATGCCTGGAAGTTTAATAGGTGGAATTATAAGTTGTTGTATAGGCTTACGCCGTGCTCGATCATAAATATTCATGTTTATCAAACTTAAACTAACTTATAATGCCTGTTTCCTTGTCACTTCATTGAAAGTTTCTTGATGGGTGAGTCATAGTTTAGTTCCTCACTCGGTTATCTTATGGGAAAAGTTTCATTTTGGAAAAATTGCCCGAAAAGTTTTTCTATTTTAAATGAAAATTTTAAAATCATTTTGTTCTGTAAAGTTTACACTTCAGTTAAATCATCCTGAGGACGTTTGCACCAGAACAATCTAAAATGAGTTTCAATAAAGCAGTAGAAGCGATTATGTTATCGTCTCACAATCATATGTTCACTGTAGTGCTTGGTCGTTGATTGTGAGCTTGTGTGGGTCAAGCATTTTTAAAAACTCAATATTATAATCAACTACGGTCTGGGGTCCGGGGTTCAACCCTCGGTCTCGGCACAAATTTATCTGATTGCAAACCATTCCTTCACCTCTGACAAGACGTGTATTAACCACAACTTGTGAATGTGTGGAGTGTCAGGCCTCCACCATGGTTCGGATTCCACGTTAAACTGTAGGTTCTCCATTTTCATCTCACAATCACCCTACCATTACACATTAGCGTAAGTGCGTACAACTCGAACGGGTAGTAAGACGCGGTGCTAATAATAATATAATCAACTATAGCCCTGGCGTTGTTCGAAATAAATAGTTTAGGGTAAAAAGAGTAAACAGCTTAAAAAGAGGTAGAAAGTGCACAAAGGCCAAAAAGTAAGTATATTCAAATATTTCTTTTAAAAAAAGGGTAAAATATTAACAACTGTGAGACGGATTAAAAGGTTATGAGGGAAAAAAGGGAAAAAGAGTATTATTTTTGTGTAAAAAGGCTAAAAGGTGGATCTAATCAATAATAGTCTTAGAATTATTGTGTACCCCATTTAAACAGTTTACTTACCATGTTTACGCTTTTTACTCCATTTACATTATTTACCCCATCTACCCTTTTTACCGTTTATGCTATTTTAGCTCTTTTAACCTTTTTGTGACCTTATGGCACTTTTTACCCCCATTAACTTTATTACTCTTTTAATTCATTGTATTTACATTTTGCCCTTTTTACCATTTTAGCCTTTTTGTACCTTTTCCATTTTTTTCCCTTTTGGCCTTTTTGCTTTTGTTACACCTATTTCCATATTTACCCCTCAAATACGTTTAATCCTATATACACTTTTTACTTACCCTTTTTACTATTTTTCGTTTTTTTATTTTTTACATTTTCCACCTTTTTAAATTATATACCCGCAATAGTCTTGGAGAAATATTTTAAGGTAAAAGGTTTAAAAAGTAGTAAAAGATATAAAAAGTGTAGAAAGGGTTAAAATAATACTAATACATTTTTAAAGGATAAAAAGGGAATGCAAAAAGATTTAAAATTTTAAAGATGATTAAAAAATTAAAGGGGTAAAGGGGAAAAAAGGAAAGCGGGAAAAATGGCAAAAAGGTTCAAGAGGGCAAAAATGAAAAAAATTAAAACAGGGTAAGAAGTTTAGAAAGGCAAAAAATGGCAAACAGGATAAAAATGGAAAAGAGAAAATAATAGATATAATAAAAACAAGAATCATAAGAGGATAAGGCCCTTGGTCTTGTTGAGTGAAAGTCTAAAACCTATTTGTGATATGGTGGGCGGGAGGGTGAAAGGCATGGCGTGGCTTCACAACCGATCAAAGTATCCTTCCGCACCAACAAGTACAGGTGGATCACCGAAACCGTAGATGGCGCTAGCTACCGGACAAGTCTTGCGGAAAAATCATACGTTTGGAAATATCAGTTTTCTCAAGAACGAGTGAAATTCTTATGTTAATATTTACAACACCTCTTCTAAGATAATGTATCGATGTTTATTAATTATTGTTACATTTTATTATTTTTAGTTATGAAGCTAGTAGTTTCCTATTGAAGAAGTCAACATTATTGATATTTGATCACGTTTAAAATTATAGAGGAGGTGTGTATATAAAATAGGTATATCTTAATCAACAACATGCTTCTATTCTTGAACAAACCGTTTCTGAAAAGAAAATTATAAAACAATAAACAATCTTGGAGATAACCGTTTGTTCTCATTGCTCAGCATTTCCACGCCAAATAAAAAGGGCCAATCGTTTTAAAGAGGAAATAGATCCGAAGTAATAAAAGTGTATAAAAGTGCAAAAGCTGCGAAAAAAAGAGGAAGATAGAGCAAAAGATGAACAAAAAAAGTATGGAAAGGGTAAAACAGCTTTAAAAAGTGTTAAAATGGGGTTAAAAACTAAAAATGTTTAAAAGCAAATTCAATCTATATTTTAAAATTCCATCTTACAAGTGCTAGTGTGCATGCACAGGGGCTAGCACAACCCGCAATGCAAGACTGTATGAAGTGGAGTATTAAATCCATCTCACGGCGTTAATATATCCTGATTTTTCTTTCTGTTTTTAATTAATTAAAAATAATCAGATAAAAGTTTAAAAACTTCAGCTTTTAGGTGCAAATATTGGTTAGGCGTGGGGTAGATATTGCACAATGCTCATAACAGACAAATAAACTACTGTATTAATTTTATTAATACAGATCCAGCTATCTACATTAGAAAATCAATCAAATAAAGTATATGCTGTTTCAAGTAATTAGTTCCCCTCTCACTTCTCCCGGTCTTACCCCTCCGATGTCTCAACCCTAAGCAACTTGTTCTATTTGATTTGTATATATATATATATATATATATATATGTGTGTGTATTGGGTTTTAGGTGCCCACCCAGCCACTCCCCTAATTCAGCTTTTACCCTACCTGCTGTGGACAGTTTTCTGGAAGTGTTACTATTCAGAGTTTACCAGTAAAATGTTCATCTCTATGCTCGGGACAGTATTTCAGCGAAGAGCTGGTTCAGATCGGCCACTTTGGATGATTATTCCACACTAATTAGAATGTGTGGTCTCAGTATTTGCCCTCTATACACTATACACTATATTGTCTATTAAACTTCTAATACGTGGTCTATAATTTATAGTGTGTGGTCTTATAATGTGTTATATATGCATATTGTGTGGTCTCTATATATAGTGTGGTCTCTAAATAGTGTGTAGTATCTATTGAGTTTTATCTATATAGTGCGTGGTCTCTATCTAGTGGGTGGTCTCTATATAATGTATGGTCTCTATCTAGTGTATGGTCTCTATATAGTGTGTGGTCTCTTTCTAGTGTGTGGTCTCTCTATAGTGTATGGTCTCTATCTAGTGTGTGGTCTCTCTATAGTGTATGGTCTCTATCTAGTGTGTGGTCTCTCTATAGTGTATGGTCTCTATCTAGTGGGTGGTCTCTATATAGTGTGTGGTATCTATTTAGTGAGTCTTATCTATATAGTGCATGGTCTCTATCTAGTGTGTGGTCTCTCTATAGTGTATGGTCTCTATCTAGTGGGTGGTCTCTAAATAGTGTGTAGTATCTATTGAGTTTTATCTACATAGTGCGTGGTCTCTATCTAGTGGGTGGTCTCTATATAGTGTATGGTCTCTATCTAGTGGGTGGTCTCGAAATAGTGTGTGGTCTCTTTCCTAGTGTGTGGTCTCTCTATAGTGTATGGTCTCTATCTAGTGTGTGGTCTCTCTATAGTGGGTGGTCTCTATATAGTGTGTGGTATCTATTTAGTGAGTCTTATCTATATAGTGCATGGTCTATATCTAGTTTGTGGTCTCTATATAGTGTATGATCTCTATAACTTAGAGTGTGTGGTCTCTTTCTAGTGTATGGTCTCTATATAGTGATGGTCTCTATCTAGTGCGTGGTCTCTCTATAGTGTATGGTCTCTAAATAGTGTGTAGTATCTATTGAGTTTTATCTACATAGTGCGTGGTCTCTATCTAGTGTGTGGTCTCTATATAATGTATGGTCTCTATCTAGTGGGTGGTCTCTATATAGTGTATGGTCTCTATAGACTACTTGGGGCTGTAGGAAATGTACAGTACATCAGCCCGAACATCGCGGGCCTGATGAGAAAACAAACGCCTCGTGTGGGCAGGGAATGTCACGCCATCAGTGGCCCGTGAAACTACTAGGGAGACCTGTGAGTAGGTTCAGGAACAGATGGAGCGATGGTCTCTACTAGGACCTGATGCAGATCGGCAGAGGGGTCGATTGGAGGCAAAAAGCAAGGTACAGGACGGAGTGGAAGAGAAGACCTGTCCCATGGGCCTGCTCACGTGAAAATATAAGTAAAGATGTATTTGTGATAACAACTCGAGAAACCAATGCTATCTATAATCATACTGATAATACATTGTAAAGAGTTAAATCTCTTTATTATCGATAGTGAATTATTTTGAATAAAGCATATCAATATTGTATTAAGAATCCCTGATTTTAGACATAAGTTCGCTGAGCTAGGAGTTCTAATAATAAAATATGAATTAAATAATATATAGGCCTACATTTTAACATTAACCGTCAGGGACTAGAGCTAAAAAATAATATGAAGACTGGAACCGTTGGAATGTCTCAACATCCATTAATATTTTAAATAATAATAATAATAATAAAAAAACTTTAGTAAATAATATTTTGATTGAAGCAATATTATTAAATACATAAATTAATGATATTTTTTTTGTAAATTTTATTAAAAAATAAAAAACTTTACAAACATGTTTAATTGTTATAAAAACATAAATTAATATTATTAGAGAAAAATGTATAATATATATTGTACGGAACTATTTTATATTTTACAAACTTACTAATTACTTAATTCTAAATTATTACTGTATTACTTTATTTTAAACATTCGGTGGCAATGGGTCATACGTATGATATCACGATTGATGCCGTGGCGTATTCACAACATTTCTCCATGGCAACAGTTATTATTATTATCACCGGGTCTTACTACCCGTTCGAGTTATACGCACTTACGCTAATGTGTAATGGTAGGGTGATTGTGAGATGAAATGGAGGACCTACAGTTTAACGTGGAATCCGAACCACGGTGGAGGCCTGGCATTCCCCACATTCACAAGATGTCTTGTCAGAGGTGAAGGAAGGGTTTGGTAATCAGATAAATCTGTGCCGGTACCGAGGATTGAACCCCGGCCGCCAGCATAGAAGTCTGACACCTTACCCCTAGACCATCAGGACACCTCATGGCAACAGTTAAAATTTCCCATATCTCAGAATATATATATATTTTTTAAAATGTTTGATACATCATACAACGCAGCAGGAACTAACTAAGAAACACTTGTAAGAGATCCGACCTAACTACCTTTAATTATCAAACAAATTACAGCTGTTGCAAAAATATAACAATAACAGTCACAGAACGTTGATAAAAATAATGAAAACTCTACCGACATTTTCTTTGTAGAATTGACCATTAATTAATTAATGTACTACCATTCATTTACCATGCTTACTCTTACTTTTAATAAGTTACATTATGCCCTATTTTATAAGCTGCACCATATTAGAACCAAGCAATGTAAGCTTTATAAATTTCAAGGTAAACTGAAGGTACTGTATATAAATATTTGTAAAGATCTCCAAAACTTAACTTTACCTTGATAATAATTTTTGAAACATAAATAAATATATGTGTTTGTTTAAATGTAAATACAAATATATATTTATATTTCCAAATTTATGTTTTGATAGTATATAAGTGGCAAAAGCTACAGTTTCAAAGGCTAGTATTTTGTGTGTCAAAATATAATTAAAATTTTTAATTACAATTTACAAATATATAATCAAATATTGTTGGTATACCATCTCCGCTATTGTGAGTTTTATAAACATATTATTTATTAAAATGTGCTTAAAGAATGTTTAAAGTGTAAGCTAAAATGTATACCTCTAAATAAATCTCCAATCATTGCATGTATGAACCACTTTTTGTCCATTGTCTCTCATGAAGAGAATAATACTCAAAATTTGATCCACTCTTTTCAAACCCCGTTATCACTTTTATTATCTCTTGATAATAATACCACCGTTAATAAGAGAAAGGAATACTTCTACTGTAAATCTTGCTGAAAATGTAGGTCCCCGTTGGAGCAGTCTCCGATTATATTCAACACATTCGGTAGACGCGAGAGCTTATGGTCTCTGAAATCCGTGGAGCGGAAATGTATTGAATTGACAAGAACGCTAGCTCAATACGAGCCCTCGTAGCTATAGAGGAATTGTTATGGCATCTACTTCTGATATCCTAGTAGTTCGGCACGTGGACTAAACGAGCTCGTCTGGTTTAAAATTAAATTTAAAGGGAAAAACCGACCACGGGACCTAAGGTTTTGCGTGCCTTTGCTTTACTAATGAGCCATCCTTGGGCATCTCTTATCCAGGGCGATTTTCATAAGTTGTTTTATTTGATTTATTTATCGTCGTGTCTTACTACCCAATCAGGATATACAATAAGTAATAATTACGCTAATAGGGTAGTGATGAGGAAGATTGAATTCTGAAGTGTACAAGTATTTGCATAGCGAGGGAGAGAGGAAAACCATTCAGGAAAACCCATCCTCGGGTCACCCGAAAGCTCCCCGTCAACGGTAGTATAATATATTGTGATAGTAAAGTCTTGTTGGGTGACCTGGCGGTCTAGGGGTAAGGTGTCAGACTTCTATGTTGGCAGCCAGGGTTCAATCCTCGGTCCCGGCAAAGATTTATCTGATTACCAAACCCTTCCTTCACCTCTGACAAGACATCTTGTGAATGTGGGGAATGCCAGGCCTCCACCGTGGTTCGGATTCCACGTTAAACTGTAGGTCCTCCATTTCATCTCACAATCACCCTACCATTACACATTAGCGTAAGTGCGTATAACCCGAACGGGTAGTAAGACGCGATGCTAATAATAATATATGAATACAAACTTATTTTAGTAATGTATATATACTGTACTTTTTTTTGTGAGAATGACTTTTTGTTTTATGTTGTTTTCTTGTGTTAAAATTACAAATGTGCTTATCAAAATTGTGGTTATATTAAAATTCCTCTTATTATTATCATTATTTTTATAACTGTAACATTACGTGGTATAATGTTACAACTGGACCCCGCCCAATACTAACGTAAATAGATGTATCGCATCAAAGCATACTACTCGCTCCTATATAAGTTCAACTCCATTAGGATCCCTACTCAACCGTCTACGCCCTCTGTGGTAACGTCCCTTAGTCCCATAACCTAAGTTCAACTAGTCGCCACAGAGAGCGCGGTTTTAAATTAAAAAAAAGGGGTAATCACAGAGAGGCCATGTCATCCTGCTTCGCCTCTTGTCTTACCAGAAAAGCTAAGGCTAAGTCTAATGGACCTAACCAAAAGGTAGTCTGAGATCAGACAAGAACTTACAAAGGTTTACAAATACTGCCCAAGGGCTCGTTTATTTTCATAATACTCAGCGTTGGATAAATTGTACAATATTGGATATCAACTTTGATATATATAAATGTTAATGTATAAATGATAAAGTAACTCTCTTTATAAATAAAGATACAAATAGGATATAATAATCCAAGATGATAAAGTGAAATTGTCTCTAATAAAAAAATATAAAGGTTTACAAATAATAAATCTTCCCTTGAAACTATCAAGTCTTCAAAACCGCAAGTTAATATTTCCCATGAAACTAACATTTAATGGGTCTTGAACCTCGTAGTAATAAAATATAACATTGGAAACATCTGACTGAAAACAATACAAATAATCTAAAGTTAACATTTCCCGTGAACTAATAAACTAACCTAAATGAGATAAATACATCGGACTGTAAACATTATAAATACCCTAACACTTAACAATAATACAGATACATTAATTAGTTACGACCATGATTCGAACCCTGACCTGAATCCAAAGGCTAAAGGTTAAAGTCAAGTTTCCCTTTAAAATCCACCGGGATTTGACCCAAAACCTAAGTGTTACTATGTTTAAAGTCAAAGTTAAATATTCTTGTTAAGAAACGAACTTGCCAAATTTCTCCAAGAGTTAAACCCTGACCTCAATTTTACCATCTTTATGGTTCGAGAACAATCTCCCTAGTTAACACTTAATCTGGTAAACTTCTCCAAGCTTCGCACCATGACCTGTAATATGCACAGTTCATGGTCGAAGATTACTTTCCCTAATTTACATTAAACAAACTAAAATTCCTCCAGGATTCGAACCTCAACCTAACATACGCAATGTCCATGGTCGGCGATTAATTCCTGTCAATAACTATAGCTTACATTTTATAAGACGGTCCTAGGGGCCTACTATCTGCCCAAGTTATGCTTATTCCTAATCGGCATCAAAGAGTAATGTTTACGATCAGACACAAGCTTATATTCGATTCTGCCCAGCGGGGAAAACTAGGAAGGAAAGAGTTACATCATAATGCCGTCATAGACGTCCAATCACAAGGCGTTACACATTTACAGCACAGTCGACACTCGCATAGCAACGGGCGGTGGGGGGGTAGCAACGGACGTCTGGCCCACTGATACGGTTATTTAGAACTGCACTCTCGCGCATGCGCGTGTCGGACGAGTGTCTTAGTTCAGAGAAGGGGTGAGGATGGCTGACTTTCACTTCACAGTTTTCTTGCAGTACGTACACCAAAGTCTTTTTGTTGCGTAATAGTTGATCTTGAACGAGACTTCGACTTTTCTGTTAAAAAGGGTAAGTTGAAAACAGTTGTTGGTGACGGGTCAGTCTGTAGCTACGGTACACCATTACACATTAGTGTAAGTGCGTATAACCCGAACGGGTAGTAAGACGTGGTGCTAATAATAATAATAATAATAATAATAAATTCTTAGGCCATGTGGCCCCTAGAGTGGGTCATAAGTTATTGTATTGAGTCTAATGTATCGGTTGAAAGTATTGTGCATCCAGAGTTAAACCCAAGCAGAGACTCTTTGGTGGTTGGACTGTCTAGAGAGTCACTCTCACATTAGTCCGGATTGTCGGCGGACGGTCCGGTATACTGAGAGTAGTTTTTCCTTGGATGATTTTCCACTCTTCCTCCACGCAAATGTGTGTACACCTCCTCTGAATTCAATCTTGCTCATCCCTAACACCTTAGCGTGGTTAGTAATTTTCTGTCAACCCGTTAGACTTGACGCAGTTACCAAAAAGTTATTAGCAAAATGTTTTGTTTTTAAAGATATTTTAAATATTGAGTTATTTTATTCTTACCTTGTTAATTATTGCGTTTAAAGTATTCTGATGCCTTGTTGGTATAATTTGTCGGAATGATGTAATCATAAACTATTGAAGGATGAGTGCAATTTGTGAAACCAGCTTGGAAATTCTCCCGTGTGCAGCTGTAGTTTTTCAACTAGGTTATATTTAAGATATAATTCGCACCTTTGCACGTTCTTTTTAATATTACAGACTGGATGTTGCATCTAGACGTGTGTTTGTAGTTTTGACTTATCAACAGTCAGATAAGATGTATTTATTTTGCTACTTCTAGTTCACCAACCGTTCCTGGAGCATACCCAAAATTTTCTTTATTCAAACCATATACATCTTCTAGTAAAGTTGACAGTGACATTTATATGTGGGCAAATGAAACATTACTACTTTTTATTTATTTTAATTAAATTTAATAAGTTAAACTTTGTTCTCCCTCGGAGGTAGTAGTCCTTCATCGAAAGATTACACTAAGATCCAAAATTCCAATTTTATTATGAGGCTCAAAAAATACGATTATACCAGAACAAAGTGTTAACTTTTCGTCAAGAGATAGCAGATAAAACTTTAAGGTTTCTCAGTAAATCCATCCCCAAGAATCTACAAAATTATTTATTTCAAGGCGGAGCGGCTATGTGATACAATCTCGCAACATTTTCTGGATCAAATCTTAGTAGATGAATGTTATTTTTTTAAATTTGAGAATATCTCACTGGTATTCTGCCTATTTAAATTGTCAATAACGTAACGAATAGAGTTTGAAATTATAATAATTGAAAATGTAAAATGGTAGAACTTGTAGAATGATTTATTTGGTAACCATTGGAATTAAATAATTTTATAATTAAGTTAATCGAGTGGCACTTAAATATTGTTGGTCTGAAGAGGATTTTGAGCTAACGTAAAATAAATAGTTCAAATTGTTAAAACTCGAAATAGAATAAACAGTGTGCTTTGTTGATAGTTGAATATCTCGAAAAGAGCATATTCTTGTATCTTCTAGCTAATTTATTTTCATCAATCTTTAACAGACAGACAAAATCCTTTTATTCACACAAATGTAATAGATAAGAAACAAAACAAGGGACGTGGTTCTGATACTATTTTAACTGTCTGAAATGTGCTCATAAAAATTAGAGATACAACAACACTTACAATTTCCACACATTTCACATGGAGTTTTGCAATATATAGCACAATTATACAGACTAGGACTGAAATAATTATACGATTAGTAACTTGAAAATAAACATTTAATTTGAAAGTAAGTTTTTATTAGCTAAATAAAAGCAATCTTCTTACTATACTTTCTCAGTTTTTTGAAGATAATGTCACACAAATGATCTCTACCGGACGTCTGGAAAATCTCATCACGTTGTACATCAGTTTCCTCAGACAATACGTTTATTAATCACAACTTCTGAATGTAGGGAATGCCAGGCCTCCACCGTAGTTCGGGTCCCACGTTAAACTATGTGTCCTCCATTTCATCTCCCAATCACCCTACCATTACACATCAGCGCAAGTGCTTATAACTCAAACGGGTAGTAAGACGCGCTGCAAATAATAATAATAATAATAACAATAATAATAATAATACAAGTTTCCTTAGTATGGTTTACCAAATTTTTGTTTCCATCTCACCCCTGGTGATTCAACACGATCTGAAATATTTTGAGATAGAAAATAGCAAATGTACGTATTGAAATTAAAAGTTCGATTCGAGAATGTTGGGTTTCACAGTTCTATTGTAACAATACAATGCTTCGTATTGTACAATTGCTCCCCACCCAACCTAATATCACAAGTTCGATTCACCTAAATACCTACTACCCACCCCCAGAATAACCTCGAAGAAACCTATAATAGTATTCTTCACTATTATAGTCTAATGTAGCCCCAACAATTACACAAAATCAGCATTCAAAAAAGTCCATTATAAACACTCTAGTAAAATAACTGTTCCACACGTACCTTCGTCCAGATACCCTGGCTACGTCGCTGGCGAGTCAAATGCACCGATGAACAAGAGTTGGGCGACTAGATCTTGGAGAACGTGCTCAACGATCTACTCGGTCCGAAAAATGCAATAAAACTAGCCGAGGTTTACTTGATACCTCTTCGCCAAATCAACTAACCCTGGTCTGCCGTCTGGCGGAGGGATATGGAAAACCCTCGCCGAACTTTCAAGCTTCTACATTGGTCAAGAAATGGAATACTGCATTGCGACAATGACGCGTCCAATCACCGGCTTGGAAACCCTACGAAGTTGCTTCAGAATGATGTAATGGACTGTTTAAGCGTAACTGAGTTGGATGTGAAAACCCCTCCCCCTTGTTTCCGTGTTTTAGACTCATTATAAAGAGGGTTGTAAATTGTAAATATGTGTCATTATAACTGCACGTTGGACAGGTGTAGGGATCACATTTATTCGAACGTCTGGTAGAGACTTATTATATTTACTGCACGTTTGACAGGTGTAGGAATCACCATAGAGATGTAGCATGTTAAGAAAGAAAGTTTGATAGATGTATTATCGCTATTGAACGTTACAGTTAGGAAATAACTTTTAAAATGTAGAATCTTAGAAACAAACTTTTAACCTTGTTTAAATTATGTTTGTTTTGCAAGCTTTTATTTAGGTCATGAACGAGGGGCCTACAATAATATGTTAACTGTATAGTCAACGCAAAGAGGAAATTGCGTTCGACTTATAAACTTTTATGTTTACTTAGCTAACCTTGTGTTTGGATCACGTGGATCCAACTCTAATGTAAATTTGTAGTACTTTGAATTAACGTAAATGCAAGTTAAGTTCGTTCGATATGTCATAGGAACATGTGTAAAACTTATTCTTCGTTTACGCTTTGAAATACCTTAAGTCTTGTTTTGTGTTATGTGTAACCAGCCATAACTTTATGTTTGAAGGACCTTAAGTCCCGTTTATTTTGTGAATTCCTGCGCGAATAAGTCAATGTTTTCTTTCAGAATAGTAGCTATAGGATGTTTTGAATTAAGGCCGTCTTTCCCGTGTTGTTTCATACTTTTTGACAATTAAAGAATATTTGATTTAAACTTTGCTCTATTTCCAGTTGTTATTTTCCATGTATTGTTACATCCTTCCTGTCCTATAGTTTTAGGGGCCTTATCTATAGGATCAGCGGAGGGTGTAATACTGTGATATTCTTGAAAAATATCTGGCATAGCCTGGTAGGTACTATTAGTTTTAAGAAAGAAAATAGAAAATTTTGTTCGTGGATTAAAAAAAATATAATCATTTCCGTGTCTCTTACTACCCGTTCAGTTTATACGCTTATACACTAATTACGCTAATTTTTGTAGGGACTAGGAAATATATATTTATAGAAAGTGTACCCATTTAGCGTTAAGGGAGGGTGTTTTTTATAAACCTCAGTATACGCGGTTGTGATTTAAGCCTTGGTCTCCCCGTCATTTATTGAGAGAGTAGCGTCTTACACCATGCGGCCACCAAAGCGAGTTTAATGGGTTATTGCTAAATTATACTCTCAAAGTTTGGTTGGTAAAACTATTTAAAATAACCAGAAGATATGGTTAATATATTTCACAAAACTGTAATAAAAATAATATTGATATTTTATTTAAAGAAGTTTGCTAATGCTATTTTGGTTATTTCATGTTGTTTTAATTATTGATTCTTAACCATTGAAACCAAAACATGGGAACGGTTTATTATTTATTTAATTTTACTTTTACTTCCTTTACTGTTCCCAGCTTTTGGTCTGGGTCAGTTTTTTACTCAAGTCATATATTTTCCGCTACCTGCTTGCTAGGCCTGTCGTAGCTTCCTTTGCCTTATAATCTATCTTATGACTATGAGCGGCCGTTAATTTACCATTGTGGAAGCGTAAACCCAAATATTCTTCAATGACACATTTTAGGCCATACCGGGAATCGAACCGGGGATTTTTAGCGCAGTAGGCAGACGCGCTACCAACTGAGCCAAGATGTTGGATTATTTACTTAAGTAATGTATATAATTTAATATGAGAATGTTTGTACTGTACATAATCAAACCAAGTTTTTTAATTTTCTTTGTTGATATATTATTAAATTTTAAGTTATAATATTTAAACATATTTCTTTAATATTAATAATATCTTTTAAATCACATTCATAAAAGGCCTATCAAGAAATTAATTTTTAATTTAACACATTTAAGTTTAAGTGAACTGGGTAATAAGTAACATAGAACTTAAGAAAATAAGTTTAATTTTTTTTTGGGCTGTTTTGTATTGTTTATGTTTCTGAGCTAAGTTTTCACAAATCATTGCCAGATAAAACAATATTTAATCATGATAAAAAGTTATCACCCAATTCTTTTTTTTAAACCCATGTTTTGTTTAAGATATCTGGTTTTTACGAGTTAAAAGGAAATAGCAAAGTATTCTTTAAATTTAACATGTATTGATGGAATGTGTGTTTATGAGTTTTAAACGTGCAGAGTCCCTTGTTGATTCAAACAGTAACTTCGACAGCACGCGCGAACCTCGTCGTAAAACAAGAAAGCAGCGTTCGATCTGTTTGTATTAGATCAAGGAACCGTACGTTAAAGAGATCCTACGTTTCTTTTATAGCTGATGGATGAACTTCACACCTATATTAGAAATTAATATTTCCCTCTAAATGTTATACAGTAAAGTTTTATATTAATTTTTTCACAAAGTATTCCTGCCTTTTTGACTAGAACGGGTGGTGCCCAACCTTAAAAATAGGACTATAATAGTTAAGGTGGGATGAAAGGGGATTAGAGAAAAAAACAGGGTTTTTGTAGTTTTTAAGGCGAAAAAAAAATTGGTTTTGCTAAAAGAAATAGAATATTGTTCCAGTACAAATATAGCGCTTAATATTCTTCACATGGTGACCTCAACATTTCTTTAATAGCTGCTAAGGGTGTCCTAGAATTTAATGAGAACCTTTTCTTTTCACTTAAGACGTTTCTCATCGAATGCCGCCATTCTCATGACAGATATTAAACAAATGTTGATATCACAGGGTGGGGAAAATTAATCTTTTGTCTTGTACTGGAGAAATATTTTATTTATTTGGTTCCAGCCCTTGAGAATTTTTAGATATGACTTCATCAATATGGTGGTCATAAAATAAAAACCTGTTTTTAGGATGTTGATCAGTTTACACTAAATAGGTCCATGTTGGGTATCGAATGAAAGTTCTAGACACCTTGATTTACTCTAAATGAATGTATAGTGCCTGATGACGTCATCGTATTGGCTATTTATTCCTTTCCCATTTATAATATTCATAAACTTATACCTCTAATGCAAACAACATAATGTTAACTACTAATTTCTTTCATTAATTGTTTTGGTGTGATATCATGTTCGTTGACATAAATGTGTATTTTATTACTAAGAAGGACTGTTTTTCGATTAAATCTGTTTTTTATTCAGGTGTCAAGAGAGTATACCCATTTCCTTTGGGTGCAGAAATGAATGAAGTAATTGATTAGTATCTGCAGAGTACAATGGCAGAAGAGAAAAATTGTTTGAGTATGATATTACAAATGCGCATTTTATTATCTGCTAAAGTTCGCACTTGAACACTAATTCAATCAAGTAACGAATATATAACTGGGAAGGCAAATTATTCACAACAAGAATCTAACATTAAAATTTAGCAAAGAAGGGTGGGCCTTACACAGGTACAAGTAACATTTAGAGAGTTAAAAAAAAGTTACATCACAAAGCCTGTTCATGGGAACTACCTCCAGTTAGATGGCTTTGCAAAAGGAGTGTAGGAAAATGTTTCTCTTTAAAAATGTATTTCTATTTTGTAGCAAGAATTGCTTTGTTACCAAGGACCTCAAGAATACACACACAATATGTCGGCCGAATTTCTGATATTGTACAAACGATTCTACTGACCAATCATATACAAACATCAACTCCCAAAGATTCAATCACAATATATTTTCATGAGCGCAATTATGAATGGTCACAGGAAGTTATTTTTAGTTTGCAAGGAGCTGTTTTGGATATTCAATCAGCTAATGAATATATCAAAAGTGTTTTATGTTTAAGTTTACATTAGAAATTTCCTGACCAGTACAACAGATTGTTTTGACTATAACATCTATTGAAAATTACTTAATGCCATTATATACAACAAATTAGTAGACAAAGTTACAAGTCAAACTCCTACAAGAAGCAAGCTGTCATAACATCATCCAATCTAATACAATTTCTAGTAAACCATTGTGTAACATTTCATCTGGAAGATCTTGGACTCATCATGAAGAGGTGGATATATCTTCACAGGCAATGATGATAACCCTGGTGGGAGAAATCACAGTCACATTGGTTTCAGATGTCACAGATGTATTTCTGCTTCTGATGCACCACTATGAACTAAACAAGTTAACGTGTGCCTATATAATGGAAGATACACAAACCCAAAGAACATCTATAAAAATCAAACAATAATAATAATAAAATAATAAATAACAATAATACATTCTAAAAACTACATAATAATTTTTAATTAACTAGATGACCTAAAATGAGTTCACAGCGAGACTAAACAACCAAATCTAGCTTGCAGTCATGGCCAGAAACGAAAAGTTAGCTGAGGCCTCTTGATGGGGAATCACATATTTGTTCCTAAAAAATGTTTATTTTCCTAGATGCTAGAAGTTGTATTCACACGGGCTCTTTATATGTTTTATAGTCAACCTTCAACAGACGAGAGTAGGTATAAATAAATATCATGACAGAGAGAGAGAGAGAGATAAACTCCCACATCAGAAAGAAATAACCACCTTAGCCCCACAGTGATGGATACTCTGTAATTTATTGATTGATTTCTCGTAGTGAGCGGCCGGTTCTCTTGGGATTACGAATGACCGCAACCTAGATGGAACTAGGAGTTATTAAACCCATGAGATCGATTCCCCCTCCTTACTTTTACTTTAGCTCACCCTTTTACATCACCTTCAAACCACCAACTACTCAAATATATCCTCAGAGACATTTTAAAGAGGTGATCTAATGTCTGTTCACACTTGGAAACGTTTAAAGTCTAAATATTTTTAAAATTATTATTATTATTTATTATTATTATTAGCACCACGTCTTACTACCCGTTCGGGCTATACGCACTTACGCTAATGTGTAATGGTAGGGTGATTGTGAGATTGAATGAAGGACCTACAGCTTAACGTGGAATCCGAACCACGGCGGAGGCCTGGCACTCCTCACATTCACAAGATGTCTTGTCAGAGGGGAAGGAAGGGTTTGGTAATCAGATAAATCTGTGCCGGGACCTAGGATTGAAACCCGGCTGCCAGCACAGAAGTCTGACACCTTACCCCTAGACCGCCAGGTCACCCTATTTTTTTTTAAATGTAAAAATAAAACAATTTATAGATAAAGTGAAACAGATGAGTGGTTGTATATCATATCTTAAAACTAATAATAATCTTAAATGACACTTGGATAAAGATAACACACTTGTCTGTTAACTTGTCTTACCATAGTCTGGTTTGCTTTACTTCACCCTCATCGGTGTGAACGTCGACTAATTGTCTAGCTGACATTGGTCAATCTTTTTCATCCCAAGGGCCCAATCTGTTAATCAATTTGCACCATGGGCTGAGGATAAAGGACAAAGGCCCACAAAAATAATTATGATAGACAATGGGCGGCCCTTTGGTCTAGTGGCCGTTGGCTATTGATCTAAAGGTCCACGGTTCGATTCCTGGTAGTACCATAGGTATTTTTCCCGGAGGTCTGGTAAATTAAGCTTATGTTAGGTTAAGACTCACACAGGTTTCACAGCTTCATAATAACTATCATCACATCATCGAATTGCTGGGACGACGCTTAGACAGCCTCTATAGATAGATGTACCCTCAACGACGCTCTGTGCTACCAGAGTGGCTCAAAGTCTACATAAACATGCAGCCGGACTATATAATATATCTCTACCGGTCAGAGATGCCATAACATGGGTAAAAAGAAGTTCAATACTTTTATATAAATTGTATTTTTCGTTGAGCGAATCTTTTAAATTTAATGCAAGAAAAAATCAACTCCCAAAAAGTATTATAAAATATGCACGCGTACACACACACACTCACACACACACACACACACACACACCCACACACACACACCCACACACACACACAC
>CABFVX010001598.1:0-26141 GCA_902151425.1 Timema shepardi | reverse complement strand
CTTATATAGGTGAGTAGTATTGTATATTTACACTACCTGCTTTGAATTCGTTCTCAAATGTGTTGCATTACTTTATGTTTTTTGTTGTTGGTTTTCGTTTATGTATTTAAGTAAGTTCCTTATTTCTCTGAAATTGGTATAGAAAATATATTTATAATGAATAAAACTTGATGTTTAAAGTGAGTATGCAGCGGACGCGAGTTAAGGATAGTTAATTTAAAGTTTCTAGATCTAGAGATAAGCATTTTTTTTTTGCCAAAATAAGAAAATTATTGCTTCTATAAAAACATAGAGTTTAATTTTCTTCACATGGTGACCTCATTAGTTGTTGAATATCTGCCGTGAACAGAGCAGCATTATCTAAGAAACTTTTTAAATGAAGAGAAAAATTTGTTATTAAATTCCAGGACATCCTTGACAGATATTCAAGAAATGTTGATCTCGCCATGTGAAGAAAATTAAGTTCTATAATTCTATAGAAGCAATATTTAATTTATTTGATCCTAAAAAAGTATTGCTATAAAAAGTGCAAAAACACTCGCCTTTTCTTGCATCCCCTGCATCCCCACCTTAACATGTCCAAATGCTTAAAAATTCGTTTCCAGAGCCAATAATGCTGTCATTCGGTTACTACCTATGTAGGTGCTAGGTGAAAATATCTTCCCCTTTATGCCGAATACACATATGTGCAAAATTAGTGTTTAGAGAAAAAAAAACGTAAAGTTCTAATTTTCAATGTCTTTCAATGGAAAACATTAAGTTTGGATCAAAATATAAGCTATTTTGAATTCGAAAAATAATTAGTGCTTTTGTTATATGATAAAAAAAAATTGTCTAGCAACTTGAAAATGCAGTTACGTAAAAACAGCCAACAATGAACATGGTCTAAGGGCAACGATAGTGCTCCGTCACGAATTTCTCTACTGAGAAGTGCTCCGCGACTCAAAAAGTTTGGGAACCGCTGGTCTAAAGTATATATATATATCGTCTATAATAATACTTTAATAATAATTTAGCACCGCGTCTTACTACTATATCGTCTATAGTCTATATATATATATATATACACTAGAGCGTTCTAAGATAAAGAATTTAATATACACAAGATCGCCTGTAATGGCGTCAACATAAACAAAGGATTCCAATATCACACAGCAAGTTCATAATAAAGTTCCCCCACCTCTGGTGCTAAACTCCGTGCAATGACGCAAATAGAGGCACGCGATATAAAGTAGAACAACAAGGAAGTATCTTACCCCTACAAATAAGTTCACGGGCATCATTAATGATGAGCGAACAGCGTTATATTTAAGTTCCCTGTCTAGTAATGAATCCCAAAGTGATACAGTCATAAACTAATATACAAATTAAAGGCGTTCAACTTCCCTTTTAACCGCTTAAGGTAGCCAAGGTAACCAAGGTAACATGCATAATGCCAACAATTAAGTGTGCGCTTAACATATAATAATAATAATAATAATAATAATAATAATAATAATAATAATAATAGATAATATATACAATCAAATTTAATATTCCTTAAATATGTTCCCAAGCTAATTAGGCAAACAATTAACCATAAAGGCGGTAAGTGCGCAACCCAAGATTAGCCATCTGGCGGCAAAAACAGAAGGTATTGTCACATAATTATGAACAAAGATTAAGTTTCTCAATAAAGTTAAACATAATGGGAATGAGGTTACAAATTAACTACGTTGATACCACCCCTCCCCCCCAAAAAAACCGTCCCATAATTGACAATCAAAAATTTATAAATCCAAATCAACCAATTTTGAAATAGAATTTAGGTTGGTATAATTAAATCTTAGCTTAAGTTGACGCTCTCACCTTTTGTAAGCCTATCATACAATGATTACCAATACTAGCGAAACATCACAATATATAGTGAGCACACAAACTGACATGCCCCCAGGGAGTAGGGGAAGAAAAGAAGATAAAGAGGGGAAAGTGGAGTGGAAGGGAGGAGACTGGACAGCACGGGAAAAGATCACGGACATCCTGGGAATTAGTAGAAAGTCCTGGAATAGTCTAGGTAGCGGAGTTGCCTTCGCTTGTTTTTTCTTGGGCGTGGCTTTCTTGTTAAGCATAGAGTTGAATCACACCTCCGCTTAATCCATGGAATTGTGCGTTAGAGAGGTGGTCATGGCACAAGTGCGCTAGAGTTAGAGTCCAACAGGGCAGAGGGTGAGTATTTTCACATTTGACCGAACTTGTTACTTGTAGCCAAATTATTTTCAAGAGGAAATATATTTGGGCTAAAAAGTATTTTATGAATTAAACCTATATTTTAATTTGGACCAACTTATAAAATACGATCTACATTCAATAAAATTTATATTTCTTGAAGCCACAAATCATTAAATAAAAAGGTTGGAGCTAATGAACATTAATTAATTACTTTTGTTTCAGGAGGTGTACATAATCGATTAAAAGGATATTAAGTACGCCATTTCTTGGGGTAAGTTGACTTACTAGATACCTATTCATATACATTGAGAGTACATATTTGGCCACTCCAGAAGTGCTGAGTAGAACACGTTAGATATTTCCAACACATATGTAAGTTAGCTTGTGTTTAGTGTGAAATGAGAAAATATGCATTTAAAAATATAATATTTCATACATCTCGCTGTTAATCTACAACCTAATATTTAGTTTTTTTCCTATATGAATCATTCTGAACTACTTATATCAATTACTAAAATATTATATTTTAAATTGTTAATACATATTAGAGAATAAATCATATACACTTGGAGGGGAATATGCTAAGTTTTATAATAAATGCCAAGGAAAGACATTTTCTAACTTTAGTTTATCTAATTTTCTAATCTATTGGGAGTAATATTTAACACATACTTTCCGAAAACAAATCATAGTAATTCAATATTTTGATTCTATTTTGGGCTTAGTAAAATTATAAATAACAACAGCACCACCAGTAAGAAACACTAACACTGCTCTATGTGATCTGATCCGAATGTTTGTGCAAAATAGGGTTTTGGTTTGTACTTAAATTTGAGGAGAAGAAAAGAACAAGGCGAGTGGCACGAGAATCCAGGAAAGATTGGATACAAAAATGGACAAAAATGCTGGAACGGGACGTGGAAGGAAGTAAAAATGTGTTATATAGCTGGTAAGAAACAGAAGAGAGAAAATGCGGAGATAGAATAATGGATGAAGAAAGATGAGCATTTAAGAAAGGAAAGAAAGTAAAAGAATTAAAGATAAGATAATTTGAGAAGAATTTCAACCCAGAAGAGAAAAGGAATGAGAGTGAAAAGGAGAAGAAGGACAAAAAAGCATAAGAGGAGCAAAAGGGGTCCCACATGGAAGGAGGTGGAGGACGCATTAAAAAGAATGAAACAAGGAATAGCACCAGCTGTGGATGAACTGACTATGGAAGTGATAATTGCTGCAGGGAAAGTAATAACACAATTTCTATAAAGGGTTCTAAGCGTGATTTAGAAGGAGAGCGAGGTACCAGAAGAGTGGAAGAAGAAATATATAATACTTGTATTCAAGACAGGAGACAGAAAAAGGTGTAAAAATTATAGGGAGATAACAAAGTTGTTCTAGTGTAAAAAAATACGATAAGTAACTGGAAAAGAAAATAGTAAATATGAAAGGAATGTGAAGAGAGGAACCATGGAGATTTAGGGGAAAAATCTACAATAGACTTGATTTTTGCTATAGGAAAGGTGATGGAAAGAAGGTAGGAATTTGAGAAAGTCTAGGTAATGGTATTGATAGATGTGAAGAAGGCATACGATAGCTTGAGTGGAAATAAAGTTTGAAAAGCGATGGGGGAGGCCGAAGTGGAAATACGAGTTTTAATTAGAGAAACAAAATGTACGAGGATAACATGATCTGTGTCAAGACAGAGATTGGAAGGATGAAGTGGTTTTAAATATTAAATGAAGTGATGTGTAGTATTGGAGTTCCCTATTACCTTCACAATTTGTAATGGTAATGGAAATGGTCATAAATAAAGTTGAGGAAAATACATGGGCGGAAAATTAATGCCTTGATGTTTGCTGATTAATTAATGTTATGGGGTGAATAGGAAGTGGAGGTACAGGAACAGCTACAGGAACGGAATGAGGAAGANGAGGAAGAGAAAGAGTGTGGAATTAAGTTTAGCTTGGCCAAGTGTGAGGTGATGGTAATGAAAAGGAATCAAATAAGGCCCAGTAAAGCTGTGAAGTTGGATGTAGTGTAGTAGAACTGAGAAAAGCAGAGAACGTAAAATATTTTGGAAGCGCAATTGAGGCGAAAGGTGGAAGTAGAGACGATCTTATGAGAAGAGGACAACAGGGAGAGGGGAGTACTTTATACCTATTGTCACAAATGCGGCATACACATGGAAATTGAATCTAAGAAAGACTAGAAAAGAGGAGGCCATGGGAATGAAGTTTGCGAGGAGCATGTTAAGCTGCCACGAGGAGAAAAAAGATAAAGAATAAAGTTATCCGGGAATGAGTGCGAGTACAGTGTATACACGAGATAGTAGAGAAAGAAAAACCGATTGTATGCACATATAATGAAAATGGAAAAAGAAGAGAGGATTCCAAATACAATGATATATGTATGAAAAGGACCTCAAGGAAGCCCAAAAGAAGATGGGAGAAGCAGATAATAGAAAGTGTTGAAGTGAGAGAAGAAAAATATAAGCAATTAAAGGAGGGAAAATGCTGGAAGGATAGAGGAATAAGGAGGAATTATACTAAACTGACCATGACAAAGGCCGGAAAGAGATTGTGATGATGGTTTGAGTTTTATTTTACGGTCAACATAGTCAAAATTTTACTTATTTATTTGAATTATTTCATAGGTACTAATATCATACTTGGGAAGGGAGCATTTCAAGTTGCATGACCTTACATGGGACTTAATGAACTTGTTTTATTAAATTTTATAACTGTCAAAAGAATTCCTTCCTTTCTAAATTTGACATAAGCTTACTTTTATAAAGAAGATATAAGAAACTGAGAAGATTATTGATTCATGATCTTATTTATTTCCACTTTATAAAATTGACATTAGCTAACTCAAAAATTTTAATTTTAATTAATGTTGGTCTTATTTTACAGTTTTATTATCACATACAATATTTGGTTGTACGGCAAGCATATTATTAACTAAAAATAATTATAAATTAGTTGAATCCTATACATCTAGAATATTATTCTTAAATTTTCTTTCGAATCTTCAAATATTTAAAAATAAACAATTTTAGTTAAAGTAAAATTAAATTAAATTAAATTTAAAACAAAAAGTTTGTTTAAGGCTTAGTCCCTCTAACAAACATTTTTTGTTGCCATGCCTATTACGTTATAAACAACAAAAAGAACAAATTCTTGGTAACTTAATTATATTAATAAAATCTTGTCCTTTTTTATGATCCGTTATTTAGAAACTTTAATTATAGTCAGAATAATCATTTTAACAAATACTTAAAATTGTTATTTGAAAGGTTGTAAAGTTCACAATATGGGGCTATCAGTGATAATTATATCATGATTAAGATGGATCACATATTTTTTAAATTATCAACATATTCTTTAATATAAATAAGAGCTTTTTTAATGAATTAAACAAACTACACACTCGTTTTACTTTGGTTCTTTTTCCGATATCCCACATTCACTTGATGGCTGAAAAATATTTGATTAAAAAGTAGCATTAATCTACGAGCCGTGCGAGGATATCTAATCTAATACTGTGTCATAGAAAAGAGAAGACTGCATTGTATGTAATATATATCACATTTATGTGAAACTAACGACCACTATGCCGACACGATTTACAAAAAAGAGGTTTCAGAAGGGATTGGGAACGAGGCAGTTGTTTTCAACGCACCCCTCTTTATTTCCTTTGTTACTATTCCTTCTAGATGTTTCCATATTACAACGACATGGAATTCAGTACTTCCAAAGTTCCTCTGAAGGCGTCTGCCCGTCTGGAGTAAAACCAGGACAATGGAGTGTTGAAATAACTCGCAACTTTATAGACTTAAAGGTTCTCCCCCATTAAACAATACATACACATATGCGACACTCATTTCAAATGCTAGAAGATAATTAAACCTGGTCGAGAGCTATGCTTTATGCACCTAAAAATATTCCCCAAATAACATGAACACGCACCGATCCCTTACCTCCTTCCCTCCGTACCCGTCATATAACTCGCCAAATTAAGCAACCACAATGTCATCCACAACGCGTGTTTAATGCTTACGCCGAGTTTTTTCAACATTACTTCCTTCGCTGATTAGATAGCGTGATGATATAGAGCTTACCATGTTCCCTGAAACGTAATGAGTACAACAAAAGAAATCCCGTCTTTATCCGACGAATGCTTTTTACCTTTACTGGTTATGACCTAGTTGATTGAAATATAAAAATTCTTTAAGTGTATTATTTGGTATTATTATCCTTTATACTGTTAAAAGAAATTAAAAACTACAACAAAATTCGAATACGCGGACAAACCTTCGAGTTTTGTTATCTGTAAAGATTTAATATCTGAGAAACAAAAATTGAGGACAGTACTCGATAGTAAGCACTCTATCACACCAAATAAAATTATGCTGTTGGTTGAGTACCAAGAAAGCTAAATAAAACTTTCTTACGTGAAGCATTGTTACAATGAACAACAATAATAATTATAGTTTTAATATGATATAAAAGGAGCAAAACAGAAAACACAACATACATGATAAACCATAAAATAAATTTAAAACTTCATACATTTAAAACGCAAATGCAAGCACGCTAGCATTGACTCCATTACCTCGAATCATTTTTACAGAGAACACACAAATAAATTGGTTTAGTTTATAATCAAAGGAACAAAACTAAATAAAATAACTGAAATATACCTAAATTTAGAATGCAAATGCAAGCCTTGTTGATATTTCATTGTGAAAGAAACTTACAAATAATGTTTGTTCATTAAAAGTTAATATTTTGTGGAACTAACCTTAAAAATGTGTGATAATAATTTTTTTTATTAATTTTATTTTATTTTATGATCTCCAATTCCAAACCATAAATATTAATATTTATTTATTAAATCAATCATGAACTGTAATACGTTAATGATTGTTAAATAGATAACATAAATTTATTGTATATGTAAGTATATTGTGGGCACCACTGTCACATAAAATATTGACAGAAATAAAAATTTACCTCCATCCGGTATACCCTCAGTGATTTGACAAGAAACTATTTCCATTATATCTAGCCTTCAACATCAATTATTATTAAATACGTATACTAAACACTATAACAAGGAATCTCACAGCCCTCTCCTGAAGTGAGAACCAGTACTTTCTTCATTGATACAAAAGTAGCTATCACACACCCCACAAATGACATGGACAATAAAGTACAACACTCAAAGAATAATGGAACAAATCAATTTAAGATAGATTATAATTATTTTGGTATAAAAACCCATGGATAACCTATCGTATGCTTTCCTAAAATAAAATCTAAGCTTGTATTTAGAGAAATAAAAAAATGAGTAGATAAAATTAAATTCAAAAATTTACCAATTTAAATTTAATAAAGGACAACAAAATCAAAATTTATAAGTTAATTAAAAAATAATTTTATGTGAAGTCTCCATTTAATAAAAGGTATCCAACAATTAAGATTGTTTTCATAAGGATTAATTTACTACAATCTATTGTTACTAGTGACAGAGTGCTGTCTTTGGTAGTTATACAATTTATATAATTTATTAAAATAAAATATATTTTGGTTATCCTAGGATCCCTCATTTTAAATCCTTGCTCCAAATTAATGTATTAAGATGATACAAGTAACTAGGGGATGATAAAATGTTAAGGTCTCATCAATGTTGACACTTTCAGCCCTCAAAGTGAAACTATTTGGTTCAGTGATACAAATTATATCCTATAATATAGATTTCCACAACTTGTATATTAAACCGTCACTTGAGGACTTGGGCCTCACTTTGAAAATATTATAATATATTCTTCAAACTACAAACTCTACATTTCAGGGTTTTTAAAATACTTGGTGTAGAATTATTTCCTAGCAATTTTTCAAAGATGAAAACCGGTACAAATGTTTTTTTTAAATACTCTAAACAATTTGAAAGTATTATATACAAGTATAGACCTAAGAAACATCATCTTTATAAATTGGCAATCGCAAATAAGAAGCGCCACCAAACCTGATGAGAAACCAAAGTCGATTATATTAGAAAACAATCAATGGGTCAATAGCCTTGAGATAAATCTTGCAATATTATATTTCTCTAAAAACAGCTAAATTATTAAAATATACTGAATACAATCTCTTTGTTTAAAGTAAATAAATGGTATGGAACTCCACACCAATTTTCGCGCTCTATTGTTTGAAAATGGAGATATTTACTCAAAATTCCTAATATATGTGAAACGAAATAATATATACTAGCAAATCCAAGCTAAATTGCACTATACTTATGTAAAACTTTTTTTAGTCCCGGTTTTAAATTTTTAAATTTTGTTTGTAAATGATTAATGTCCTCATTTGTATGTTTGGATCTATAAAAAAGATCGATATTCGGTCCACAAGGGTCAACATTTCGTATTAAAAATTGAACTTCCGGTAAAAATTTTGAATATTTTATTAGGTGTTGCAAATCTTCATGCCATCGCATTGCTATTGAATTAATCATTTATAAATTTTGGCCAATAAAATATGTAAATATTTACTATTGAGTCTAAAATGGATATAGATCATTGTTGTACAAACATTTCTCCTAAGAGGTTTAAGGAAAAACAACATAAACTTTTAGAGACTTACTTATATTTAATATCTTTTTACGACTTAAGCTC
Source organism: Timema shepardi (assembly GCA_902151425.1). NCBI lineage: Eukaryota > Metazoa > Arthropoda > Insecta > Phasmatodea > Timematidae > Timema > Timema shepardi. The sequence goes on along the minus strand of CABFVX010001598.1, from coordinate 17,260 downwards.
ACAAAATTGTATTAATATATTTGCCACTATCTCAGAAATTGTTTGATTTATAAAAATATATTTCAAATAAAAGTTTTCTTATTTCTAATAGAACTACAATGTCGCAATGCTAAGTTATTAAGTATCTCAAACAGTTGCGGAGATACGGAAGAGTCTTCTTTTGTAAAGTACCCTAAAATTCATTTTCATGGTAAAATGAAATTAGCCAGTTTATTTCTAATCTTAATCAACACCTAGATACGAATTTTAATCAAATTCGTTAAAGTCAATTTTGGGAGAATCGATTTTTTCTCTTTTCGCTCTTTCTTAAAATACTCTTAAATTTAAGTTCAAACAGACACACAGACAGACTTCATTGCAAAGACCACTCTTTAGGGTTTGGGGATCTTGAGACGTCGACATCCATCAACATATCAGGTTAGAGTTTCTTTTGCGGTCACAATACTTTTACCCTTTGTGTTATAAAAGTTAATATATATATATACACACATACATATACAGCGTGTATCTAAAACATTGCATCAAACTTAGGCAAGATACTCCTTGGGTGAAATTAGAATAATTCTCATAAGCAACCTAAAATATTAAGGGCGGTATTCACCCCTAAAGATAGAGCTAAAAACGACTGTTGTGTGAAATATTATGAAAACTGCCTAGGGTATTACAACGAGTCTTTGTATACTACTTATTGAAACCTTGATCATTGATAAAATAAATGTGTTGTTACCTTTACCCACCCCCATCATGTAAAAAAGTAGGGGGTAACACTTTTTTTTTCTAAAATAAAATATGTCAGAGTAAGTATTACCAATTTTGACTTACAAAACAAGGCATAAAAGTTAACAAAAAAGGTGTCTTGGAGAAACTGTCTAGCTTTCCCCGTTTTTGAGGTAATCATGCATTTTTGATTTCAAAGACAAATGTTATTCCTGCCAGGTAGGGAGCCAGTATTGCTGTGTTGCTTCACCCCCATCCTTTCCCCCCACTCTTATTATCACTATCTTCACCTCCCTCAACGAGCAGACTGCATCAGTCCACACGATTTCACTGCATGCTGCGTGTATTACTAGTCAAATGGCAAAGTACACAAACGCAGAAAAGACAGACATGGTCATGCTGTACGGTGAAGCTAGGGGAAACGCAAGAGCAGCTGCACGGTTGTACCACGATAGATATCCCGCGCGGCGTCAACCTTATCACCGGACCTTCACCGATGTTACTCAGCGACTTCGTGAAACAGGTACATTTCAGCTACGAGGGGGATCTGGTCACCCGAGGAATGGTCGCACTCCAATTGTCGAAGAAAAGGTACTGAATTATGTGGATGATAACGCGTCAACAAGCACACGTGCCATTGCGCATTGAAGGAATGTGTCCCATTCAACAGTATGGCGTGTCATGCATGATCAGATGCTGCATCCGTACCACATGAGAAAGGTGCAGGCATTGGGTCGAGCAGATTATGTTCCGCGACATGATTTTTTCGACTTGTTTCTGCAGCAGTGAGGAGTGGTTCCTGATTTCTCCACCATAGTCTTGTTTTCCGATAAGATAACATTCACCAGAAACGGCTATTTTAATTGTACAAATAGTCACATTTGGAATGGCGTGAACACTTATGCAAATATAATCATGGGCAACCAGCATATATTTTCTGCCAACATCTGAGCGGGCATTGTGGGTAACCATCTCATTGGCCCTTACCTGATGCCACGACGTTTGACTGGCCACATCTACTGCAGAATGTACCCCTCTCCGTTAGACAGCGCATGTGGCTACAACACGACTGTGCCCCACCTCCTTTCACAAGAACTGTGCGTGACTACCTCAACACTGCATTTCCTCCCCGATGGATAGGAAGAGGTGGGACTGTTCCGTGGCCACAAAGTTCTCCTGACCTAAATCCGTTAAACTTCTTTCTGTGGGGCTTTGTCAAAGCTTTGGTGTACGAGACAGCCGGTGAATCCGAGGAAGACCTGTTAGCCATGACAGGTGCTGCATGTGATAAGCTTCAAGAAACTCCACGTGTTTTCGAAAGAGTACGCCAGTCATTGATACGTCGCCTCAATTATTACAATAACGTTAGGGACCACCATTTTGAACACTTGCTATGAATCTGCTTTTGAAGCTAGGAACTAAAACATGCAATAACTACCATTAGTATTTCTTAATTTAGCTTTCAATACTCCAGTGAGTGTAATTATTAAAATCCTACCAAAGTGTGAACTGTGTATGCATAGCTTACTAGTGTGATAAATAACAACACATCGGAGCTTATGAAGAAGGAAAAGTATCTGAGTTTCTCCATCATAACACACAAACCAGCCTTGTTTACCAAATGTATGTGATACATAGTCACACGTGCCGGTAAAAATGGTTAAACAACTGCAGTGCTAAGTAACTCTGCGATTCTGGTTGCCTACTTGGCAGGCATTTGCACTTGGCTCTGATCTCAATTTTGTGTGATTATCTCAGAAACGGGGAAAGCTAGACAGTTTATCCAAGCCACCTTTTTTGTTAAATTTTATTTACTGTTTTGTAATCTTAAGTCAAAATTGGTAATACTTACTCTGATATATTTTATTTTAGAAAAAAATTGTTATAACCCCCCCCCCTTTTTATATGATGGGGGTAGGTAACGGTAACAACACATTTAGTTTATTAATGATCAAGGTTTCAATAAGTAGTATACAAAGATTCGTTGTAATACCCTAGGCAGTTTTCATAATATTTCACACAACAGTCGTTTTTAGCTCTATCTTTAGGGGTGAATACCGCCCTTAATATTTTAGGTTGCTTATGAGAATTATTCTAATTTCACCCAAGGAGTATCCTGCCAAAGCTTGATGCAATATTTTAGATACACGTTGTATATACATATATATATATATATATACGTATAGCTTGAAAATTATTGGTTTTATAAAAAATATGCTTCTTATAAAATATTTGTATTATAAAGAGACCTAAATATTTGTAACGATAAGTAATTTCATATCTCAAATAGTTTATGAGATATTATAGCAAAAGTTAATTTACGTATCAGGCCGGAGCTCTTAAAGTCATTTTGCCGAAATATTGAAAGAAGCCATTTTGTGTGGAATATTTATAAATGTTTATAAATGAAATTTAATTAAAATCGTTAAAGCTGATTTTGATAAAATCAATTTTTTCTCTTTTTGCCCTTCAGTAAACTACCCTTAATTTTAGGGTTAGACGTCTAATTCCAAAAATTCCATGGGGCAACCCTATGAAAACCCTATATACAATATTTTATCCCGAACGGTAAAATGTTTTATGCTCTAGTTAGAGGTACAGACAGACAGAAAGTCAAAAACCACTTTTTTGGATTCGGGGGTCATGAAACGTCAAGATTAATCAAAATCCTGAATTCGATTTTTTTTGACGATCACAATACTTTCTCTACCTGTAAGATACCAAGAAAGTAAAAAACACTGTTAGTGACTACTGACATAAACAGATGTACCAATAAAATCCAATTCCCCAAAATTATTAACGGCTTTATGCCAAGAGATTGGTTATTAATACATTATTATAAAAGCAGAATGAAAATGTAACCACAATAAAGTAATTGTTTTCGATTTGCTTCTCTCTCCTATGAGAGATCGTGATGGTAAATAGTTTACTCTTTATTCTAAGAATAAGGAGTACAACTAAAGATATCCGCCTCGACTCAATGAGCCCTTTTTGATATTACTGGCGACAGACATATAATCTAAGACACAAACATATTTAGAGATACATTATATACATAGATTATTTACCTACTCTATGACACAATTAACTCGAAATTTCACTGCCGCACTCACAAAAGTATGCCACCTATCCCTATCTTGAGATAGTTTTATCCAGCCCCCCCCTAATTTCAATCTATCTTGAGCAAGTTCTATCCAGTCTTTCTCATTAAAACCCGTCCTTATCTTGAGCTAGTTCTAGTCAGTCCCCCTCATAACACCCTATCCCTATCTTGAACTAGTTCTCTATAGCCCCTTTAAATATATTTTATCTATATCTTGAGCTAGTTCTATCCAGTCTACCTCATTAAACCCTATACCTATCTTGATCTTGTTCCATCCAGTCCCACATTACATCCTATCCCTATATTGAGCTAGTTATATCTAGCCCACCTATTTACACCATATTCTTATATTGAGCTATTTTTACCCATTCCACCTCATCAAAACTTATTTCTCTCTTAAGAAAATTCTATCCAGTCATCCTATATACATCTTATAGCTATCTTGACCTTGTTCTAACTAGTCCGCCGAATTACAGCCTATCTCTTTCAGGTTCATTCTAATACTTTACTCCCATCTGCGTCTAAGTATTTCCACTGGTCTCTTTCCATTAGGTCAATGTCGGTATGGGCAGTCAATTTAGGGAAATACCCTTAAAATTCGCCCTTCTCTTAATTAGAATGGGTATTGATAGGACCAACGTGACGACGAAAATAAAGTCTGTATGTTGTTGATAACTCAATAGAATATAAAAGGCACTATACCAAAATAATTTTAAAAATCAGATTACATTCCAACTCTTTAAGTTATTAAAAGTTTATTTGTGGAATACAATTTCCTTAATCTTTTTAAAATAAGAATTTATTTCAAGAATATAAGTATTTAATTTAATTTTAATAACCATTATTCACCCTGAACTTTTCTCCTTAATTATAAATTTCAGTTAAATTAGAGATTTTAAATATATTAATTAATTAACTTACAGAAAAATATTTGCATGAAGTATTAAAGTTCAATCATTTTTATATGTTTAATTAATCCCCAAAACCAAAACTGATTAAATTTCATCAAAATTGTATTAAATTATGGTATGTACGAATAAAAACTACACTAAAATATATCAAAACTTTTTTAGATAATAGACATAAGTTATAACTAATAAAAATATAATTAGATATTAGATATCACTAACCTATTTTTCGCAGTTAAAGGAGAAAATATCTTACGGATATTAAGGCGCAATGCGTAAAAGTATTATAATTACAAACTTATAACTCATTAAAAATATAAATACATCGGTAAAAAAAAATAGCTAAGCGATATAATAAGCCATTATTATGAAAATTATTTTTAAAAGAATAGACGTTTATTTTAAATTGATTACTGTCTGTTAATAAACACTATACGTCTTAAGCCAATTTAAGATGCCTATCCCTTTTAATATTGTAGTTTTAATCTAATACATGACGTAGGATGTAAAAATCTCTCACAAGCATTTTAATACTAATCCTTTTAAGCTATAATCTCTACTAGATACAAAGTTTTAAAACAAAATCGTACTCTACCAGTTTGATCCAGATAAGGAGATAAAAACGTAATTATCTCGTTGCTTGGATATACCATTAAAATACAGTCTTCCTTAATAATAATCATTATTTGAGTTGGTGGGTTGCAAAACTGTCCTTATCCATTATAGTAGAATTTTGAGTAAATCAAATAAACCTGTAATATGTTTATTTATGTTTAGATTTTTATGAAAATTTACCTAATATTAAAGTATATCAATCTAGGTCAATTTGGTAAATCTCACAAATATTGACAATATAGTTTGGATAATAACTAGAACTATATTTTGGAAAAGGACAGTTTTGCAGTGTTCCGTTGGAAAAGGGCAATTTTGCAGGTACACACATTATAATATGGCAGTTTTGAAATAAAAAATAAGTGTTAGGTATAACAATCTATTCGTACAAATTTACTAGTATTTATTCAATCAAAAGAAGACTAATTTGTGAATCAAGAGTTAAAACAGATTTATACTAACTAGATCGCCTATTTCTTTAACGTTTTCTTCATCTTGGTTCACTTTGTGCTATGTCAATGCGTATTAGTTCCTGGTGCAAAGGATCCCGAGTCGTTACAAACTCAATTTGTTATACATCTTCTGGAATATTAATCTACTCATTTGAGGTTATTGTCTGTTTACTTCTTAAAGGAAAAATACTTATTTTCAAATAAATGCGGTAAAGCTAATTTATATTAATAGATCGTCTATTTCTTCAACGTTTTCTTCGTCTTGGTTCACTTCAATATGCTGTACATCTTCTGATTGAGAATCAATAACAGTTTTAAAGTAGTTGAGGTTAGCCATGTCTTTCCACCCTTCACCACAGTGCTTAGATATAAGTTTATCCACATCTTTTAGTTTTGCTTCTTTTACAGGAACTATGTTTGGCAGATGATCTGGTATCATGTTGCCTACAGTCACTCCTCTCTTTAGGATTGGCAAGTCGGTTCCGATTGTCACTTTTGTAGTGGGGTTCTCCTCTCACACGCACCTGTCCATTTGTATTCCTTGTAAATATAATCCTCTTGCATACAGACAACTCGAAGTGCCACTGTGATGTAGGCTTCAGTACATTTTTCACAGCAGACTTCAAATCACAAACAGGAACTTCAGAGCCAAGGTGCTTTACTCTGCCAAACGAACTAAAAATATGAAAATATTCATTTGGGGTGGTAATTGTCTGTTTACGTCTTATTACCTTTTCAATTCTTCCAAAGACTCTATCAGGGGGTATGAACGAGTGCCCAACCACTGGAAACAAAAATTAAAGTTGTTTTATTCCCTGCGAACACTCCTCTTTAAACCACTTCAAAACTGACCCAATGAATGTGCTATTCTTATTTTGCCCAGGGCAACCATCTGAAAAGAATCGGATATACTCTATGCCATCAATAGAAAAATCTGTGGTTTTCAACGTATCAAGCAATGCAGATATGATTTAATTTAAGCCCTTGTATCGTTCATTTTCAAGCCAGTGATATATTGTAACAGAATCTTGGTTTCGAAGTGCAGGCAAGGAGAAAGATTGTTTTGAAATGTAAGACAGAATCAATAGCCATATTAAATATTGGAAGAGGAGAGTTTTGTTAATAAACCATAGGTTTGGAAAAGGAAAGTTTCGCACCTAACAGGGAGCTGGAAAAGGACAGTTTTCCAGAAAACGTCATATTTTAAAGCTAAATCTAATAGGGAACGGGACATTTTTTGCCCTCTCTCTCTCTCTCTCTCTATCTATATATATATATATATATATATATATATATATCTTTTTTTTTAATTTTTGGAAAAGGACAGTTTTGCAACCCACCTACTCATTTGTAGTTTATTTATGTCACTAATAATATTTCAAAAAATGGACACAATCTCCCTTTTATAACGATTATTAATACATATACATTAATTAAATAATTAATTAATTGATTAACTAAGAGAAAGTATTTCATTATTTTTAAAAAGTTGGAGAAAATTATATAGCTACTAAAAAAACCTCAAACACAACGAAATATGAGTTTAAAGCACACAAGTTACAAGTAGGTAAATAAAGTAAAGAAGGAATATTTTAAGTAGAGCAAGAAGGATGCGACTATGAATTATTAATTAAAATATTAAATAAAAGTGTTTGTATCGCAACACTTTAAGTGGAAACATTAACAAACCAGTGTACAAACAAATGTTTTAATGAACTTCCAATATAATCAAATCTAATATAAAGACTAATCACATAATTTTAGCAAGGCATTTTAAAAACCAAACAATTATTATTGCTATTGTTTAAATTCATACGAGAATCAAACTCAGAACCTTTGGCTTAGTACGCCAAATCTCTAACCACTGAGCCATCCAGCAATCGTCCAGTATCCTGGGTAATTCTTCACTCATTTTAAGGCACAGTCTGTGATGGACTTGCGGAAATCGTCGGCTACATGGGACTATTTCTGCATAGCTCAGCGGTTAGAGTATTGGTGTAAGGTCACGGCTTCACTACCCAAGCGAATGCCAAGATGTCATTTTTAATTTTAAAGAATATTATATTTAAATACAGCTATAACCGTAACTTACAAATTTAATATATTTGATATTTAATCCATCGTTATTGTTGAAGGTAAATACAAAAGTAATCTTCTTTGCTCTTATTTATGTTTTTACTTTGTCGTTATCTTACAGGTAGAGAAAGTATTGTGAGCGGCAAAAAAATCGAACTCAAGATTTTGTTGAATCTAGAAGTTTCATGACAACCCAAATCCTAACAAGTGGTTTTTGAATTTCCTTCTCTCTGTACCTACGACTATCACCTAAATTATTTTATTGATTGAGCTAAAACTTGATATTTAGGGTTTTAATAGGGTTGCCCCAAGGTGTTTTTGGAATTTGATATATATCCCTAAAATTAAGGTTTTTTTTATTGAAGGGCAAAAGGAGATAAAGTCGATTTTCTCAAAATTGGTTATATCGATTTTGATTAAATTTTATTTCAAAACATTTAAATATTCTAAACAAAATTGCTAATCTCAATATTTCGGAAAATTGAATTTAAGCGCACTGGTCTGATGCATAAATTCTCACTTTTTATCATATCTCCGATACTATTTGAGATATGAAATTACTTATCATTGTAAATATGTAGATATATTTATAATACAAATATTTCATTCGCAAATTTTTTTTATAAGATGTATAAATTTCAAGTTATATGAATATATATATATATTAGCTTATCGAAAACTAAAGGTAATTATTGCGACTTTAAAAAAGATCTAACCTAAAATGTTGGTGGATGTCGACGTCTCATGACACCCCGAACACTAAAAAGTGGTCTTTGCAATGCCGTCTGTCTGTGTGTCCTTTTAATCCCAAAATTAAGAGTAGTTTAATAAAAAGCGAAAAGAAAAATTGTTGATTTTCTCAAAATCGGCTCTAAAAATTTTGATTAAAAGTTGTATACAGGCGTTGATTAAGATGATAAATAAACTGGCTGTTTTCATTTTCCAATGAAATTGAATTTTAGGGTGCTTTACAGAGGCGAAAATTTCCGTATCTCCGCAACTTATTATTATTAGCACCACGTCTTACTACCCGTTCGGGTTGTACGCACTTATGCTAATCTGTAATGGTAGGGTGATTGTGAGATGAAATAAAGGACCTACAGCTTAACGTGGAATCCGAACCACGGAAGAAGCCTGGTATTCCTCACATTCACAAGATGTCTTATCAGAGGTGAAGGAAGGGTTTGGAAATCAGATAAATCTGTGCCAGGACCGAGGATTGAACCCGGGACCTCAAGCACAGAAGTCTGACACCTTACCCTTAGACCGCCAAGTCACCTGCAAGCCCTAATGAAATGTTGAAAATATCAAACTGAAAGTCGACATTTTAATACGAAATGTTGACCCACGGAGACCCAATATCACTATTCTTACTTTCTCGCTACCTTACAGTTTTTTGATCGTCAAAAAAATTTTGAACTCGGGATTTTGATGAATGTCGACGTATCATGACCCCCTGAGCCCTAAAAAATTGTTTTTGCTACGCCTTCTGTCTCTCTCTAAAATTAATAGCAGTTTACTAAAAGATGAAAAGAGAAACATTCTGTTTTCTAATAATCGGCTATAACGATTCTATCTCTCTCATTTTATACTCAATAGTCAATATTACCTATTTAATTGATCAAAATTTATTAAAGATAAATTTAATATCAATGCAATAACCATAAGATATCCCCTAGTAAAATGATGACAATTTTAACTGGAATTCAAAATTTTAATACGAAGTGTTTATTCACCCTTGGGGACCCAATATCAATATTTTGTATTGATCCAAATATACAAATGAAGGTGTTAATTCTTTGAAAATAAAATTTTTAAATTCAAAATCACGAATAAAAATGTTATGCGTACGTATAGCGCAATTTTTTCTCGGATTTGCTAGTGTATATTATATTAAGAATTTTGAGTAAATATCTCATTTCTAAAAAATATAGCGAGAAAGCTCGTGCGGAGTTCCGTACCATTTATTTAAGGTGAAGTGAAATGGTATGTTAGCTAAGGTCTATATTTTTTCAGTTTTAACAACAACAAAAGTTTCCTCGCCCATTATAAATAAAATACTACTAGGTAAATACATTTAGTCTAATTTTTTACACATTATAATTTCAACAGATCTGGAATATTGCCCTTTAGCATCGTGACAACGTATCAGAATTTTTTTAAATAAAGATAATATGTCCATATCCTTACTAAATGCTCGTGACCAATATTAGATAGTGGGTAAACTAACTATTAAAAAAAGAAAATTAAGTTAAACATATTTAATGATGTGATATATTACGATGTTTATTTTGTCCAAAAGATGTGTACCTTCATAAAATGTATAATAAGTATATAGCTAAGCTTGCGTTTTCTTTAATCCCATATTAAATGTAAATGACATTACTTTGGGGCTTTATAAAAATAGATGCTTTGAACCAAGTTTATTGCTTTCTCGTCTCTTAACTCGCGTGCNCCTTGGCCCCCCCCCCCCCCCCCTCGATAGTCTTACTTGGGACTTTTCCCTGTGGACTTGGCCCTCGGAGATAGCTACGGGATTATCGCCTTGAGCGTGAGTCGATCCTTGACCTTCTAGTGGTGTATCTTGTGTATGTGGAGAGAAATGTGCGTGGAACACGGATGGTTTGGAGCCAGCTGGAGGGAACTTGTGTTTTCGCGTCGATAGAAGATGCACCCTAGTGTTGGGTTCGTTGACGACCCAGGTTTGAACTCCGGTCGGAACATGAGTTGGTTGTTGTATGACCCAGATCAGCGGGATGTTAAAAGTTTGAGAGTATTGTTTTTATAACGTGTGTTATTACTCTTGATCATCGATAAGAATGCAAGGGAAAAACCTTTTGTTTTACTATGTTAACGTTTCTAACCATAACAACCAAATAGTTACTCAATTATTAAATAAATCTTTTCTATCATGGAACATTTTAGCACCGCGTATTACTACCCATTCGAGTTTTACGCTTGGGAACAAATTGATTAATGCAGTGAGTATCTCTAGAACTGGATATCTCTGTGTAAACAATGCTTCCAGTTAGCACGCTGTTTACTTGATTGTACTAATGGCTTAGTATTAGTTTAAGAGTGTAGTGGACAGCTGAGTTTAAACGACTACAATAGAAAACCCGGTGAAATAAAAACTGCATCGCCCACGTGGTCAAAAACCCCAATATTAATATTAGAGTTGAACAGAAGTTGCTCACATCGCCTATAAATAATTTCCTAACAATAATAATTATTATTATTATTATCAGCAGAAGGAAGAGCTACAAGTACTAAAGTAACAATATAAGCCCCACGTGGAAGGTCAACCTCTATCGATTTCTAAGATAAATTAATACAAAACATAACACATACACAAAAAATAGCATTACCTCCTAATAAGTTGAACACTAAAATGCCTTCTAGAAATTTAAGCATTTATTTGTTCATAGTTACTAGATGTAGGATTTTTCCAATTAGAAAATCATCCATAGTATATGCTACTTGGCAATATAATGAAAATTGGATGCTGTACAATTTATTTTTAAATATATTTTTCATCCTATCCTATTACCCGTCTGAACTATACACATTTTTGTTGTGCGATGTCTTACTATCGGTTCAGATTTATAAGCAAATCTAATAATTGCGCTAATCAGTTAAGGATAAGGAAGGTTGACTTTGAAGTAAATATATCCCCCATTTTCATCGAGAGAGATTGGAAAAAAACCATCCTTAATAGATGCAACCGGGATTCACACTACTATAATCCTATCATCGGCAGTCTAGTTCAACCCGAGAGTAACGCCTTAGACCATGTGGCCTCCGAGGCAGGTATATCCTTAATTAATGATAATAATGGGTTAGGCAACTCTTATTTTTGGGGGTATAATGTTGGAAAACATTTAGAAAAATGTTCCCTAGGTACGTTCAGACGAGATTCCAACTCCATATAACTCTTCACCTTCAAACCAGACAAAACAAACCTTACACTTAGCCCTCGATCCCCCCAATGTAAGCTACAGAGTCCAAGGAAGCAGCTTACAGCACTTAGAAATCTTATCAAATGCGATTACTTTGTATCGGTTTCACTCAAACGATTGTCCTCGCTAAACATATTTAGAATTTTTAATTATAATAGGAAACTAAATTCCGGAGTACTATTTAATGTATTTACGTCTTAAAACTTTCAAAATTAATTTATAAGAATTTTAATCAATTAAATTAACTTAAATGTTAAGCCAGCTACCTACAACATGATTTGGTAAGATCAGACCCGTGGTCTCTAAATAACACATGATTGTGTAAGACCTTATCTAAGTAACACCTAATTGGATCATGAAGTCTGTAAGTAACATACAATCTGGTCAGGTGGTCTTTAAATAACACCTAATTGGGTAAGACTATATCTAAGTAACATCTAATTAGGTCAAGCCATCTTTAAGAAACACCTTATTTGTTCAGGCAATCTGTAACACCTAATTTGGTCAAGCTGCTTGTAAGTAACACCTAATTTGGTCATGAAGTCTGTAAGTAACATACAATATGGTCAGGTGGTCTCTAAATAACACATAATTGTGTAAGATCATATCTAAGTAACATCTAATTTGGTCAAGCTGACTGTAAGTAACACCTAATTTGGTCATGAAGTCTGTAATTAACATACAATATGGTCAGGTGGTCTCTAAATAACCCATAATTTTGTAAGACCATATCTAAGTAACATCTAATTTGGTCAAGCTGACTGTAAGTAACACATAATTTGATCATGAAGTCTGTAAGTAACATACAATCTGGTCAGGTGGGCCTTAAATAACACCTAATTGGTTAAGACTATATCTAAGTAACATCTAATTTGGTAAAGCTGGCTGTAAGTAACACCTTATTTGGTCAGAGCGTCTGTAAGTAGCACCTTATTTGGTCAGACCATCTGTAACACCTAATTTGGTCGTTCAGTCTCTAAGTAGCACCTAATATGGTCAGATTGCTATAAGTAGCACATAATTTGGTCAGGCTGACTGTCAGACCGACAAGTCAAATTGTCTGCAGCCCGCCTTAGATGAAACCATTCCTTATTAGTTTTTTCTCGAAGTTAATAAAGAACAGGACAGAAGTAAAGAAAGATAATTGGATCCGGCTTGAGACTTGAAATCGATTAGCGATGGTGTCAACTTGGGGTGGCAGACATGGTTCTGACTGATGTCAGAAACTTTTAGAACCACCATGACATTCTCAATAGCGAAGTTTATTTTACAATATAAACGACCAATAAATAATTCTTTAGGGGGTTTTACTTAAAAAAACACTATTTTCTAATTATTTATAATAGCATTACAATAAACCCCCGACTATTATTTCTTGGATTAATTGGTTTGCATATTATTACTAGCTCTATCAGTCTTTATTTTAAATTTAATATTTTTCCTGCGTGCAAACTAGACCTCTGAGCAAAATTGTGGGGATGGTCACTGGTTGACCTTGTAGTCCAAACAAACCACTTTTTTTAGGAGTTTTAATTTGTGAAATGATGACAGATTAAATATGCTTGTATTGGATTACCCTTGTCTTTAAAACAACAACGAAAGAATCCATATCTTCCCTTTCACTCACCCGGATAATCGAGCCTCTACTTAATATTAGAACTAGCTTTGCTCGTTGGGGGCTCCGCCCCCAAAGCCCCAGTGCGTTATCTTTGTCGGTGAATTTAAACTAATGTAATTCCAGAGCCGTTTATTGATAGGTCTTACCGTTTAGCCACAAGAGACCTCCAAGGAAACGTTCGCACCGACCCTAAAGTTGTTTCACTATTTTGAATCTTTTTCAGGGGTTAAAAATTAAATTTTTGGAATTTTACCGTCGGTTACAGGTTAGAAGCTATAATTTTGCCAAATTTCAAGTTTCTAGCTCATCTGTAAGTGGGTAAACATTAATGTCAGTGAGTGAGTCAGCCACGTGGCTTTATAGTATCAAATGTCGTTATGACGTAATAATGGANTCACTGGTACCTCAGCACACACTGAAATTGTTAAAGGGATCTTAAATATGTGACACTATAATGAAGTAATAACTGGCCTCGTGGTTTAATGATCAGAGTTCTGGCTGCTTACCTCAAGGTTCCCTGCTAGACTCTCGGCTGGCACTGGATGTTTTTTCCCGTAAAAAGAATAACTATCATGGTGACCAGAGCTATGTTAATTATATCTTCATTGAATTCACACTTTCATACTCACCATCATCATCTAATCACATCGGGACATAGAAAGAGCCCTCAAGAAAAGGATGTACGATTAGTACATTCGGGCGTCCCCTGGACAACGGTACATTAGTATTGGCTAATATTTCCGCAAGCTGAGCTACAGATTGATATAACCCAGAACCGACATTATTAGGAAACAATATTATTATTATTATTATTATTATTATCACGTCTTACTACCCGTTTGGGTTATACGTACTTACGCTAATGTGTAATGGGAGGGTGATTTTGAAATGAAATGGAGGACCTACAGTTTAACGTGGAATCCGAACCACGGTGTAGGCCTGGCATTCCTCACATTCACAGGTTGTGATTAATACACGTTCTTGTCAGAGGTGAAGGAAGGGTTTGGCAATCAGATAAATCTGTGCCGGGACCGAAGATTGAACCCCGGACCCCCAACACAGAAGTTTGACACCTTATCCCTGGACCACCAGGTCACCCTAATATGTGTTTTTGTGCCACGGTCATCATTTGCAATACTGTGGTTATGGCCGAGTCGTGGAAGGCCTGAATAAAGACATCACATATCACTTGACTGCCACAGATGAAGTAGTCGGGGTTCTCAACAAACCTGGCGCATTTGAATAGTACTTTTATTTTAAACTTAGCTGAGTATTATTATTCTAAATGTTAAATTGATGAAAAAACACGTACTAGTGTATGTTACAATTAATTTGAAGTTACCTTCAACCGCAGCTATAAATGCTAGTGAAAATGGAACTCTATTTTAGTACTACGTCTTAGGTACTACCTGTTCAGGGAATACGCATATGGACTAGCTACACAAATGAGATAGGGACGAGTAAGGTTTTATTTAGTGGAAACGTTCCCACATTTGCTTGGAGAGAGAGAGTGGAAAACCGTTTAGGAAAACTATCACTAGCACACATTGTCCGGGATTCCAACTCTGATCTACTCTACATCAGCAATCTATTATCCTACAAGAGTAACGCCTTATACCATGGAGGTAGAAATCTAGTAACTGACTTTAAAAAAAAATAGTTATCAAACCTATATACAAAAGGTTTTTTTTTAAATTCGAAGCCACAAAAAAAAAGCTTTGCCTTATATATATTTTTTTCTTTTGGATAACGTAATTTGCCAATAACCAATACACTGGTATTATATCGTAACGTAGCTTATGAAGTCAACCATGGCTAATTCCGAAAGAATGTAAACCTCTGGTATCTCATGAACCTAATTTTTAACAACCACCCAGAATTATTGGTTTAAACCTGTGCTGGTTCATGACCCCTAAAATGTGATGAAAGGTGCTGTTTTTATATGTTAAAATATAGACCCTTAAAATGAGAAAAGAAATGATTTAATATAAATAATTAATATTTAAAAGAAGCATAAGTATTATAATATTTTTATTTAAAAACAAAATCTTTTAGTAACTTATCATAAATAACAAAGTGTTTGAGATATTGTACTTTATTTTAATTAAATTTCAATTTAATCATTGATTAACTATCTTATTTTAGTAATTAAATCAAAATATATTACAATATTTTATACCTTTTATTTTAAAATATTAATGTATGGTTTTATAAATAAAAAAATAAATAAAATATAAGCCTAGAGTATGACTGTGAATGATAATCTATATTCCCATCACATAATCCTGGTATAAGTCCGATCCAAAACAGCTTTCAATTTTCTATCTTGGTGTCATACATATTAAATATTTTGTCAACTTTCTCCCTTCCTGCCATCCTGCAGACTTTCTTCTCCCATTGCTCACCAATATAAAACATATCATGAGAATATTGATATCGAAATCTAATCTATGTCGTGTCATCTTCCTGATATCCAAGAGATTTTGAGAGAAAATGAGATCATAGGACATGAATCTTATATCTTCGTAAAACATATTATTTGCTCTAGTAAATATGTTATATACATCCGACTGAAAAGAATCTGATTCACAATTATATATATTTGAAAAGGGGGAGGATATATATATGTATGTTTCTTGTTAAGTTACATTTGTTAGAAGTATCTCAAATACATTATAGTCTCTTTGTTTAACAATTTTATACGATAGTGTGACTAATATGTGACGTGTTCGAACATCCAGTGTGGGGATCAAGGGTCTAAGACAGGGGTCGCCAAACTGTCGGTCGTGAGCTACCGGTAGCATCTTCGATAGCTCACTGGATAAATCTATTTTATCTTTTCCAACGTGACTCATTGTTGAAGAGTGTTCCCTCAAGTTCAGGATGTGTGTGATCTCGATGGTTCTGATTCGTGTTACATTCTAAGTGAGATTATTACTCTGCTCTACCTGTTTGAGTCATCATATCCAATTCAAGGCGGTGAAAAACAAATATAGAAGTAGGCCCACGTTTGAATATCTTGGTAACTGCATTCAAATGGGTGTGACAAATTATTAACCAAACATGAAATAAATCGCGGACGAAAGTGAACGTCGTTCTTCTCAGTAAGCTACAAACCAAGATTTAAAAAATATGATTTGTCTATATAATTTCGTTATAAAAAAAATTAATAATCATAATATTTTGGACTAAAGCTATAATTTTGGTGCGATGTTTATTAACATTTGTTAATGTTATTTCCATAATAATTACAAATCCAAGTCACAGAACATCCCCAAACTGAACAAAGGTTTGACGCCAAATCTTTCCTAGAGGTTACAATTTTATCTAATACTTGATGGGCGAATTTCTAGGAGCTCGCAAAACAGTTTGACATTTTGAAAGTAGCCCCCATACTCTTCGAGTTTGGCAAATCCTGGTTTAAGACGTTAAAGTGGTGTGAGATGAATATTTAATATTATTATTTTCTTATCCCTTCTTTACGATAAATCCACATTCATTACTTAGGTTAAACCATTAATAATTAGATTTTGCTATGCATATTAATTGTTGACCTTGGTGATCCTAGGGTAAAGTGCTCAAATCAGGATCCAATGTTCGTAGGTTGAACCCAGTCAGGGTCGACGGATTTTTCCTGAACGATAACAATCCATAGCACAACTTCCTTTGGAGGGGAAGTAAGGCCATCGGTCCCATGTTGGTTGTGGCAGGTAAAAGAAACCTGGAACGTATTGTACCATTTCCTACTACTACTACTACTACTATTTAAATTAGAAAACTTAACATTTCAATTTCACAATAGATTTATTTAGTAG
>CABFVX010001597.1:133288-153536 GCA_902151425.1 Timema shepardi | reverse complement strand
CCATGTAGGTGACACTGCTCTTTACTCCTTACTAAGGTCCATAGTTCTTGTTTTCTACGGACCATGTAGGTGACACTGCTCTTTACACTTTACTAAGGTCCATAGTTCTTGTTTTCTACGGACCATGTAGGTGACACCTCTCCTTACTACGGTTCACAGTTCTTGTTCTCTACGGACCATGTAGGTGACACTTCTCCTTACTACGGTCCACAGTTCTTGTTTTCTACAAACCATGTATGTGACACTGCTCTTTACTCCTTACTATGGTCCACAGTTCTTGTTTTTTATGGACCATGTAGGTGACATTGCTCTTTCTACGTTCTACAGTTCTTGTTTTCTAGGGACCATGTAGGTGACACTGATCTTTTCTACGTTCTACAGTTCTTGTTTTCTACGGAACATGTAGGTGAAACTTCTCTTTACTACGATCTACAGTTCTTGTTCTCTACGGACCATGTAGGTGACACTGCTATTTACTAGGGTCCACAGTTCTTTCTCTCTATGGACCATGTAGGTGACACGTCTCTTTTCTCCTTACAACGGTCCACAGTTCTTGTTCTCTACGGACCATGTAGGTGACACTGCTCTTTACTCCTTACTACGGTCCACAGTTCTAGTTCTCTACGAGACCATGTAGGTGACACTTTGCTTTACTCCTTACTATGGTCCACAGTTCTAGTTCTCTACGAGACCATGTAGGTGACACTTTGCTTTACTCCTTACTACGGTCCACAGTTCTTGTTTTCTACGGACCATGTAAGTGACACTGCTCTTTACTCCTAACTACGGTCAACAGTTATTGTTTCTATATGGACCATGTAGGTGACACTTCTCTTTACTACTTTCCAATTTTCATAATAATATTCTTTTATGACACGTTACTATACTCAGATTTTTGTATGATCAATTCCTTTAAATTAATACAAATAAAATATACTTATTTTGGGGTAAGCATTGCTAACATTTTGATGTATTATTAATTTTATTTGTTTGATATTGATCATATGACTTGATGTTAAGTTACTTTATAATTAATCTAGTAGATTTTGAGTCTGCCAAATTATGTTCATACCGCTATTATACCATGTATATACTCTCATGTATTCATACGCCAAGTCACATAATCCGCTCCTGTCACTTTTGATAGATATTACGAATACATATAAAATAACACTTATCATATAATAGTAAATTGTTATTTATGTTGATCTTTAAAAAGCATTTCTTGGTATTTTCTAAAAGTTTTTTATTTCCCTACCAATATCTTACTATAGTAACATCCTTCTGTCATGCTTTACACGTCTTAAGAGTCTTTGGTTTGAATCTATTGTAGGATATACACTTTATTCCTGTCGTGGTTTTGATTTCAAGGGGGCGAGAATATACTGAGTTTGTGGTTCCAAGCTCTTTCCAACAGCCCAATATTGGCGCTAATCCTATTTTATAAACAATGTTACCGACTTAACAAACCGTTAGGTTTTAAATTAATTCCTGATTTCCCCGCTTTGGTAAAGCCAGTCTTATGTGAAGATGACGCTTTATACCAAGCGACCAATGAAGTGGATTATTAATCAGGGCGTGGATTTTTATCAGCTAAAAATCATCAAAAATGACCTATAAAATGACCAAAGGATTCTAAAAAAATACTTCAAAATTTCAAAAATCAGCAAAAAAATGAACAAAGAGTCGTATTAAATGCACATAACTATATCAAACACGTTCTTTATAAATAGAAAAAATTTATTCATTTATAAAACATCGAAACTATTTTAAAATACACTTAACTTTACATGGTTCCGTAGGCACTTAACATTTATGCATAAACATATGCCTAAATATGACTCTGAAATTCATTAAAGGACGCAAGAGAAGTGTCACCTAGATGGACTACTATGAAGAGGTCAAACATATTTCTTAAACCTTTATAAAAATGCGTTGGTATGTAACCACTTTTCAGAACGACACAAACGAAACTGCTTTTACTCACATTTAGTATAAAAATAATCCACTTAGTGTGAACAGAGAAAGTTTCATCCACATAAAAAAAAAGGTCAGTAAAATATCCTTTCCTAATTCATCCGATACTTCTCCGTCTCCTTGTGTCTGGTTCTTTATCGCCATTGTTCTTGTGACGCAAACTGAGACTCGTTTTATAAAAGAAAGGGTCATTTTACTGGTTCCTTTTTACAGCGAGTTAACTGCTGGTGTCAAAAAGTAAAAAAAAAGAATAGATGAGTGGAAAGATCTTTTCAATTTTAGTGAACCAGACATAGAAGGAGAGAAAGGAAAGAAAATTAGGTTAATGAATAATGTTGTAGGACGTACTTAATAATTTTAATTCAATTCTTTTCCCCTTTTGTAACGAAGTAGTAAAGAAGTCAGGTTGCTTAAAAACAATAAGTTTTAAATTAACGAATTTATTTCTCCACGTCTTGTAGTACAATTTTTTTTTCAATGTGCGAGGGATAGATCTTTTTAAAATTAGACTAATTGTTTCTTTTACGGATACGAATGTCTACATAGATACAATCTTAAAATAAGTTTTTAGTCTAAGGCTTTTGGTTATATTTAAATTTAGACTTAGAATAGTGCCTTAGTAAATACTTTTTGTATAACATTTAATGATGAGAGAAATACTGTTAATCGCTTGAAAATACACATAGACAATATAATATTATTACCTGCTTCTGTGGCCACATGGTTTAAGGCATCACACTCGTTTTAATATAGACTGCTGATGACAGGGTGATTGGGGCTAGAATCCCAGTTTGGTGTACTGATACAGTTTAGGATCCAACCAACCTTTGGTTTGATTACTATACATACATAAAGCAATTGTTATGTTAGCCCTGGTCACGAAGAACATTTACATAAACATCGTAAGATCAGCTTACACCTGCGCCATCATTATCATCATCATCATCATCATCATCATCATCATCATGAACTGTTTCCATCCTGTGACCGTGTCAGTTTAGTAAAATGCCTCCATCTTGCTCTATTCTTCCACAATTTTTACTCTTTTAGTTGATTCAAGTCTTCTACTCTCACTTGCGCAATTTATGTTATCTTTTCCTTCCATCTCTTTCTTGGCCCCCTTTTGTTATTTTCCCTTTTTAACTTGATACCATTGAAAATTAAGGAAATTGTGTCCTTCTTAATTACAAGCCAATACCATCTCAGTCTTGCTTCGTCAAGTTTACATCTATCAAAGCAATATATTAACTTTACGATACAACTAATATTAGCTATTAAATGTGTCATAAAGGTAGGATTCCCTCAGTGCGACTCGCGTCTGCGATCTCATACGTGGGGTAGTGAGTCGCAGACGCGGAACATGGTGTTATCCTAGACGCTTCTCTTGGTCGCCAGTAGGGGGTAGTTTTATGTTCAGTAAAGATCGTTCGTCAGTCGTCAGATTTTCTCAATTGTGTTGTATTTAATGTTGCGTGTTAGTTTGTTATTTTGGAACAGAGGGGATAAAAAATACTAAATTGATCAAGCAACTATTCCTGAGATGTATTTCCATGTGTTGTCCTTCACATGTTGGTCCAGGTACACTCACGAAGATAGGTCAAAAATTGAGGGGGTGACCTGGTGGTCTAGGGGTAAGGTGTCTGACTTCTGTATTGGGGCTCCGGGGTTCAATCCTTGGTCCCGGAACAGATTTATCTGATTGCCAAACCCGTCCTTCACCTCTGACAAGACCTGTATTAATCCCAACTTGTGAATGCATGGAGTGCCAGACCTCCGCCGTGGTTCGGATTCCACGTTAAACTGTAGGTCCTCCATTCCATCTCACAATCACCCTACTATTAAACATTAGCGTAAGTGCGTATAACCCGAACGGGTAGTAAGACGTGGTGCTAATAATAATAAAATAATAGTTAAATTTTCGTCCTCTCCTATGGAGAAATCATGGCACATTTTCAAAACCAGCCCAATCAAATACAAAAATAAATACAACTCTACTTAAACACACGCTCGGTGGCGTGGTGTGGACGCAGACGCAACGTAGAGACGCTGGACGCGCACTTTGGTCGCCAGTCGCAGTCGTCCCAAAGGAACTGGCCACGTAACAAACTATGTAACCAGTCCGGTCGCAGTCGGGAGACGGGCAGAGGGAATCCTACCTTAAGAGGCTAAACGGTTGACATGTCAAGGCCACTATAGTTCCATGCACAGGCGCAGCCAGGATTCGTTTGAAGGGGGGAGGAAGGATTAATTTCATTGACCAACCAAGCGGGGTCCATTGGCTTTATCCCGTGGGAAAATTTGAAAATTTAATTACTGCGAAAAGCAAATGCATCAAAAGAAATACACTAATATCAAAAATAATTTAAAATCTATAAAAATGGTCATAATTCTCTATTTATTATGACTTGAGTTTTTATGAACAAATTTTTATCCATGCATACTACTAGGATATACAAACATGCAAGTTTCTATAAAGTATATTTTGAAAATTTGATTTATAGAATTATTTTATGAGCTAAAATCTGAAAATTCAAATAAGCAAATTGCACCAACTCTTAACTCACAAAATCACTTTTGAACTAATTCACTTTAGTCTTATGTTACTTTCGCTTGGCTTCATAGAAAGTTCATTGAGAACTTCATCCTCCCAACGTGGAAAGATAATATCTGGCCAGAACTGGTCCATATCTGGGCCAGATATAACCAGAACTGGGGCAGATCTGAGCCAGATTCGAGCCAGATCTGGGGCAAATCTGGCATTTTTCGATATGGGTCCGTAACTGACACCTCTGGATGTATGCACATGAAGCTCATTAAGTCTGTCTTCATTTGTAGAGTTCCTCATGTATGATTTCAACAGATTTAGGATGAGAAAGAGGAAGGTGGGCAGAAAGGCCTGGAGGGGGGGAAGGTTCAACCCTGAAACCAGCACCCCCTGCCCCCACCCCAGCTGCGCCAGTGGTTCCATTTACAGTGAAATATTATTAACGTTCTATGAAGAAGCCACACCACACAAAACAACACATTTATTTATGTTTTCTTTAAATATCACCGCCATTAAACCCGGTGTTTAGTACGATTAGCTAATATTTATACGATGGAGTAGGAGTAGATATCGGGCCCCTGTATAGTACTTCTTTTGTTGACAAAATATCTCTTGACGTTCAAACAAGAAGACTTCTTTACAAGCAGCAGCTGACGACACATAAATTAATTTCAGCTCTTACACAGGGGGATGCTCTTGCAGGCAAGGGATTAATCATCGTTGCTGTCAAGACGACGGCTTTTTTTATACTATCTCTATACCTATATTACTTTACTCTTCCTATACACTATCTCTGTCCTTTTGTTCTCTCTTTTACTCTCTTGGTATTTCTCTCAACTTCTCATTTTAGTGCTATAACTTCTTTTTTTTGGGGGGGAGGTTGAGGGAGAGGGGGGTTGTTCTCTTTTTCATGATGAGTGAATGAGCATTTGATCCGAAATAAACGAGCACTCCTGTTGTGCCTTCACATGGAACCCATTAGCACATAAAGGAGTCAAGAGAGAGAGAGAGAAAGAGAAAAAAGGAAATGAGAAAAGAGGGAGAGTTGATAAACTTGTTCCCTTTAAATTGCTAGCCAACATAGTCCACCTGTTTTTATAGGACACATTTTGTCATTATGGGGACCTAAAATAGGTCTAACATGATTTTCATGAGCCATTAATATAGTACAGGCCTACAAATATATATTATTAATTTGTTTGGATCTGAGAATTATTAATGATTCCACTTTTTCAAATGGTACAAAGATTTTATAGCAGAAGCTTGGATTTATAGGAAGATGGAAAATAAATACTTGGAGAGCTTTGAAATGTGGAGCTGGAGAAGACTTGATAAGATAAGATGGACAGACAGGGGGACAAATGAACAAGTCCTAAGAGGAGTGGGTGAGAACAGAACCATTCTGGATATGATTCTTCGGCACAAGGCAAACTGGATCGGACACATCCTTAGGAGGAACTGTCTTCTGTATGACGTTGAGGAGCTTAAGGAGGAGGATTCAAATATTGGGTGGCATTAAGGACAGTAGAACCTTCTGGAAGCTGAAGGAGGAGGCAAAGGACAGGGCGCATTGGTGGTCTGAGTTCACTGGCAAAAGGAATGAACCTGTCGTTAGACAGAACACCTGATAATAATATAATAACAACAAAGATTAGGAATTAAGTTATCCTGGGAAAAGGGAGGGTACAAGGAGTACATGAGATAGCAGAGGAAGCAAGACTGAGATGGTATGGTCATGTAATGAGGATGTTGGAGTACATGAGATAGTAGAGGAAGCAAGACTGAGATGGTATGGACATGTAATGAGGATGTTGGAGTACATGAGATAGTAGAGGAAGCAAGAAAGAGATGGTATGAGCATGTAATGTGGATGTTGGAGTACATGTGATAGTAGGGGAAGCAAGAATGAGATGGTATGGGCATGTTCTGAGGATGTTGGAGTACATGAGATAGTAGGGGAAGCAAGAATGAGATGGTATGGGCATGTAATGAGGATGTTGGAGTACATGAGGTAGTAGAGGAAGCAGGACTGAGATGGTATGGGCATGTAATGAGGATGTTGGAGTATATGATATAGTAGAGGAAGCAAGACAGATGAAATGGTCATGTAATGAGGATAGGAAAAGAGAGAATGTAAAAGGAAATGATGGAAATGAAGTATGTAGTGAAAAGACCACAAGGATGCTAAGAAATAGGTTGGAGGAGCAAATAGCAGAAAGTATGCAAGTAATAGGATAATAATGTAAGCGATTAAAGGAGGAAGAATGGTGGAAGAATATAGGAAGATATAGTCATTTTACTATACTGGCCCGGTCATTGGCTGGAAACAGTTTATGATGATAACATAGCTTCCCAAAATAATAAATAAAACAAATAATTATATCAACCTCATGGTTGAACATGAACATTAATTATTGTAAGTGAATTCTCCTGTCACTTCAAGATTTGTACCTTTGGTGGTCCTAAGCTCTCAATACAGCGTAAATATATGGTTCCATGACGCGAACTTGTATCTTACTATGTTTCAACGTCACAATATTCTTGGACTTTTTTTTTTCAGAACTTTCAATTTTTATTCATCCATGTTATTAATTTTGGCACCATGACTTTACAAGTATTTGGGAGTTAAAGCCACATCATATAATACTCAGAATCCATATAAATACGCACTTCGGTAACCGCATGGTTTAACGCGCTACTCTCGCAGTAGACTAAATCACCGATGACGGAGAGCTCAGGGTTCGAATCTTGATCAAGTATACTGAGGGTAGTTTTTCCAAAATGGTTTTCCACGCTAATATGGGTTCACTACCTTTAAATATAACCTTACTTATCCATAACACCATTGACCTAATTAATACACGTAATACACAAATAAGACACGTTGCTAAAATAAATATATCTATATCTAAAGAATATCTTTGTATAGAAAATTAGCGTTGTAACTATTCTCATCAGTAAAATCGTGATTTAAATCTTTAAATTCGCAACATATTTGATTAATGTTGACGCAAGTGTCAAAGAGCTGATATCAGTCGGGAGAATGGAAGGATAGAAAACNCCGTACAGTGTCTTTGATAAGTTTGGGGGTAAAAAGAGAAAGGATAAGGGTCGGGAGAATGGAAGGAAAGAAAACCGGGGGGGGGGGGGGATCTTTGTGTGTGTATATAACCCTGGAAAACAGTTGGGAATACCTTTCCCACCAAAATTGGTAGGCTCTTTCGCTCTCACTCATAGAAATTTTCGTGTGCTGATATAATCAGTCAGTTCAGAAAGTGCTTGCTGAGTACTTAAAATAAATAAATGCCAATAATTATTATTATAATGTATTTTCCCTTAGTTTACTAGAAGGGTGTATATATATATACATATACACACACACACACACACACACACCACCACCACCACGTCATACTACTTGTATCAGTTACACATATGTACTAATTGCTCCAATGTGCTAAGGACAAGGAAGGTTGAATTTATAGTAAGTGTACCCGCATTTTCGTGGAGGAATAGTGGGAAAAAAACATTAATGTAAATCACCCTTAGTGCAGCAGATTGGGATTCAAACCCCGATCTTTCTGTCGTCAGCAGTTTAGTATATTGCGAGAGTGACATCTTAGACCATGCGGCCACTGAAGCAAATTAGAGGTATATCAAGTTTGATTTTAAATTATCTATGGCTCAAAACTAATTAATATAACCCTTTATTTTATTTATATAATTTAAAACAATATCCTAACTATGTAACTCCCTGTGGAAGCTTATTTTTAGTTTCATTTTTGTTTTAATATAACGATACTTCATAGTATTTGTACAAACTCTGAAGTATCTAATATTTTTTACATAAAATAAAAAAACTGGCGTGTAAACAAACTCTGTAAAACTCTTTCAACTTTTCTACATTGCGTAACACATCAAAGGTGTCATGGAGACGTATGATGATATCAGAGTTAGTCACACGTACACGAATATTAATAGCGTAAAATTAACCCGGGAAGAAAGATTAAAGCTTCTAAAAATACGATGATTTTTTTATATAAAATAATGCATGTAGCATCAAAATATAAATAAGTTAGACTTAAGCTTTGTACTTGTCACTTTTTGAGTTTTTTCTTGTTACTTTCATTAGTGACATAAATTAGCAAAGGTTTTGGACACATATTAACATACATGACATCTCAAATCTTTTGACATGTGACTTCTTTAGAATTTTTTAAAATATTTTTTAACGTAGAACCTACCATTATTATCCCACGTGACTTCATGATTTCATTAAAAAAAATTTTTTGTACCAATTACTGAACAAGGTCAAGTCGAATAACCCACGTCATGAATTTATTTTTGAAAAGTCTTTTTTTCCACGCGAAAACACGTGAAAAGAATCTACATACTCTGACCTTTATGTTTTTTTCTTTCTGTTGAAGCTTTTGGTTTTTTATTATTTTGAAACTGTGGTCTTGTTAAATAATTTGGAAAAAAATAAAATTTAAATAAGTTATTTTTTTCTATGTTCTTGATCTAAGTAATAAAATATATTTATTATATAAAAATTATGTTATAATTTGGTGAATTATTCGATTTACGTCACGTGATTATTTTTTATTTAAATTCATATTTTGTAAACTGGAACAAATGTTATATAAAAACAGAAATAATGAACTGCTGATTTGTAACATTAACTTTTTTCTTTGTATGACACCATAATAGATTCACCTCTACTACAGGATTTATTTTTATTAGACCTTAAACACAAGAAACATTTTTTTAAATATAACTATTTTCATAATTTATGGACAGAAAATAATCTTAACACATTTTCATAAGGTTTATAAGATTTTAATTTTTATTATGAATCATTAATTTCCTCCTATTGGGTTTTAGCAATAAAAATGTTCAACCTATTTATTCCTAAACGGTTGTAATCATTCTATAAAACAAATATTCCAAACTTGCTCTTTGTTAACATACGTGTCTATGATAACATTCCATTATATAATTTTCCTCATATATTAGTGTTGAAATATACCTCGCTAGTATAATTAATTCATCCCACTAAGTAATTAATTACTTTTAACATGACTAATTAAAGTACGAGAACGTATAAATCACATATTTCTCCACCCTTTATCCTATACATGAATACACGACACAGCCTCTCACTTGAATTGAAAACTGGGAAGGCTTTGCACGTAAAATAGAGTACAGGTTGAAAAGAAGATGTATTTGCTTTGATATTACTATCACAGATTGTTATCTTTCTCGGCGTGCTACCTTAGAGCTTTAAGAAAAAAAAAGAGAGACAGCATAAACAAGTCGGCTTATTTTGAATTACATACTTGAGGCAGAAAATGTTATTACATACACAACTTACGTTTTCTCTAATTTCTATTAAGAGTTCATTTGATGTTTAGTTAATAATATAATGATTAATTAAATAATTAATTAAACCCAAAACTCTCATTGAGTGTATATTGTTATTCTTAGATTAAGTATAAATTCTAGTTTTATTAGTTCAAATTATTTTAATAAGAGTTAGTTTAAATAAAAGTAGAAATATTTATATTCAGATGTAAGCTTATACATACATTAAGAAATATTTTGCGACTAAACCCAAAATGATTTTTTATTTATTTTAAAGCACATTATTTTGTTTAAAATATAACAAAATAAATCAATATAAAGATGTTTTTTACTAATAAGTGAACGTAATATTTTGTAAAATATTAAATTAGCAGATGCTATGTAAATTATATATTATTATATTATATAAAAATATATTTTATAACAAAGTGACATTATTTTGATCAAAAATCAACCGATATATATTTATATAAAAAACTACTCTATTACATTATAATTTAAAACAAAAGGTTGTTTTAAATTAATCTTTTTTTATGGAATATTAGCAGTTTGATTCGCTCTTCACACGGGTAAGTCATATTACGAGTACATTATATAGAATTAGAACATTCAACGGCCAAGGCCCATAATTTTGATAGTTCCTTCGTTTACAATCCTGAACTGACTATGGAAATCGCAAACAAATAATGGTAATCAATTAATAAACTAAAAAATATGTTTATATATTTTAATGAAACTATTAACGAGTCTGCAAACTGAGTGTACAAACGAACACCATCCATTGACCACACAAATCTTTACCAAAGCGTTATCCTAATATAAGTGAAACGGAGTAATATGAATTGTTACAGAAACATGTTGGAATACCTTTCACCAAACAGCTTAAATATAATAATCAACCTAGTTTAAAAAAAACATATTAAATATTGAGTATCTTACTTTCCCAAAGAGAATCATAGTTTCCAATAGAATTCTTAACCCCCTAAAAGTATTTTTGTATTTGTTTGAGCATTTTTAAGGGATCTGACTTCCTTATTTTCTGCTCCTTCATTTAGGATTTTACCAATTTTCAGATATTTATACTGTTTTACCCGGCCGACAAATGTCATTGTTCTTAAAATGTGAGAAGTAGTTTATTTTTTTAGTATTGTAAGTTTTGAAACCCCTCCCCCTACCCATTTCATTAGTCTTATTTTATAAATAGCAAATAGTTCGCATATTGTTTACATGTGAACTCCTCTCCTCTAACTCCTTACATATTTGCTGAAATCTTATTTTGAAATCTAAAATATTTAGACATACATTTCTATTTGTACGGGTATATTCTATAAGTACTTGCCCATCAAATTTAATTTTCATATCAACAAGAGAAGTATTTTTTTCTATTAGTTTTGGAAATGGTAACATCCTAGTACCCGCTAACCCCCCGCAAACTGTCCCCCCCTCTTCACCCTATTATTTATCTATTTCCCACTAAGGAATATCAACTTATAAAAATTACTTTTTTCTTTTCTTATTATTATTATTATCACCACGTCTTACTACCCGTTCGGTTATACGCTTTAAGTACTAATTATTTTAATGGATTAGAAATTGGGAAGGTTGAATTAGAGGAAGTGAACCCGCATTTGCGTGGAGGGAGAGTGGAAAACCTTTTAGAAAAAACCACCCCCAGTTCACCCGATCGAGATTCGAACCTCGATCTCCCCGTCCTCAGCAGTAAAGCTCAAAACGACAAGCGCGTCAGCCAACTACACCACCGAGGCGGGTTATTCTATAGTTATTTAGTTATGTATCTTTACCGGCCAACCTAATTGTAACCACACTATACCCCTTTTTACAACTCACCTAGGGACATTTTAAATTCTAAGATTTAAAAGAGTCCCGTGTCTGGTAGTAAGTGATGTGAAAATGCTGATACTGTTCTGATAATATTATCGCAGCCAAATGTGTCATCGGCATTATTTGTACAAATTAAGCAAACGTACTTTTGGTAAATAATTTTTCACAAAGCATTCACAGATAAATGGAAAAATAAGTTTAGGAAGGAGGAGAATTAAAATATTGGATAACTTTAAGAAAATAATAACATTCTGGGAGCTGAAGGAGGCAGAGATCTAACTGACAAGAGGAATGGACCTGTCTTAAGACAGAACACCTAATAATAATAATAATAATAATAATTAAAACTTAACACCCTGTATCTACATGCGGTCAATATATTATGGAACGAAGATTACTTCAAACACGAAATAAGTTAATATGTAAAAACAAGTTTCCCACTAAAATTTATTGCAAAATGTAATAATTACCTGGAATTATACGACATATTCACTATGAATCTCTCACGGAAACCTAATGAATCAGACATTAATCAAATGATGTCAAATAAAGCTCCTCATTGCACTAGAATATTCCCTCATCATGACTAGGGTACTAGTTATCGGGTATGTATACATATAGATATATCTATAGGGGGGGGGGTTAGGGGGGTACAATTTAGAAAGTCAACCAATCACAACCAGAAGGATTATAATTTACTTTAAACATATTTTAAATTATTATTTGATATGTAATAGTAGTGAGTATTATAAAGAAGTGTAATTTACTAATAAGTTCACCATAATATTCCGGTATCGTTGAAGGACCGTTTAGTAAATATATTACACACAACCACTATTTCGATAAAAACAAAGTTTTATAAGTCATATTTTAAATTAATTTTTTGTAATACCATTAATTTATTTTCATTTATTCAAAATAAGTAGTATACAACAAAATGTCACTAGGACATCAAGTTCTTTAGATAATATTAATATACAATTATTTGAATCTTAAAAAATTAATTATGTCAACAGTTTGTCAATTTTCAAAATGCACAATTAATAAGTGTTGGAATAAACCATTTATTTTCTCTCACCTTTTTTACCCCATCTCAATTACATCTGTGACATTTCCAGATATCATTAAATTAAACCTACAGAGTTCGTTTAATATAGTAAAAATGTTAGCAATTATATTGTGTCGTCTTTGTGTAGAGCCGTATTGAATTGAAGTTTGACGAGTTTGAAAAGAGAAAGAGAAAATTCAAGAATATGGAGAAAACACGAGAAACTTTTTATTTGTAAATTTGAGAGAAGAGTGTATATATTTACATAACTTCAAAAGAAGTTCGAAGAATGCATAATCTACACACGGTAATTGCAATTACATCAAAGGTTTAGAAACTCTGAGAGAAGACTTTTGACTGACATCTCAATTACATGTTATAAAAGGACCACCGCTAAAAAAAAGAAGCTACTTAAACATTATTATTTTTACTTTAGATGTAGCCTTATTTTAAGGGAATATTGTAAATTAAGTACACCTGCAATATTATTTTAAAAATAGGGAAGTATACATGGAAAATTAAAATTAATTAGTAATCCTCTTGTAAGAGAATATATATTTTTGTTTTTAAACTAGAGCTTGCTTTAAGGAATTGTTTATTAATACTTCAAATTTGTGGACTCCTTTGGAGTTTATTTGCAAACTATCTTTATCAACTTTTAAACCCCAATATTATATCATTAAAACTGAATTAACATATATATAGTAAGCCAGGAAATATAAACTTTTTGATAATATTTTATTTGACCTTAGAATAAATTGGCTTGAACATGAGAGTAACAAATGGCTCTTCACACAAGTGTGATTAAATTAGCGCGTTGTTTTCTTTGGCCTCATTTCTTCCTAAACGTTGACTTAAGACATCCTACCTATGGAATTAGGTTTAACAAGGCTAATTTGTATCACAAGATCCTTAAGAAAGTTTGAAAATACGAGCATATAATTGTACAAAAAAAAGTCACCCCGTTGAGATAAAATTATAATATTCCGAATAAGTTGCAATCATGTTATCAATTTATATATACTACACCCGCCTCGGTGGCATAGTTAGATAACGCGCCAGTCATGTTGAGCTAGACTGCCGAGGACAGAGAGATCGAGGTTCGAATCACGGTCGGGTGAACTGGGGAGAGGTGTTTCCTAAACGGTTGTCCATTCTCCCTCCAAGCAAATGTTGGTTCACTTCCTCTAAATTCAACCTTCCTAATTCCTAATCCATTAGTGTAATTATTACTTAAGCGTATAGCCCGAACTGGTAGTAAGACGTGATGGTAAAATTAAATGTAGCCAATAAATTTAAAAATCTAATAACTAATTTTTATTCTTGAAGCTATCACTGTCTCATCTAGAAAAATGTATCTATGTGTAGGTGATTAGTAAAGACGAACACATTGGTATACACGTGAGTTGGGGAATGACAGTCACGTTATATAGCTTTCTAGTAGGGGATATTAACGGTATGTTATACTAAATAGTGTTTCCCTTTCAAATTAAATTTACTCTGAATTTATACCTAACTATTAAACATGGCAATTATATCTCAAATAGTTAGTAATATACAGCACACACACACACACACACACACTCGCACGAACAAAGGGAAGACAACTTTTAATCGTATGCATTAAAGTTAACATTTCCTAAAAAAATAAAGGTCTAGCAATCTGAATTCCAAAAATGAAAATTTGGAATTAACTTGCTAGTAAAATATTAAAACCATGGTTAAAGGTGAGTTATATGATCACGATACAACAACAGTACAGAGAAAACACCAACTGACACAAATCTACTTCTTTTTTAGAGTAGTAAAAAGAACAATTTATTATATTTTATTAATATGGATTATAGATTTTTTTCGATATAACTTTTCTGAACTCAAAAATATAACGATTTATTAAAACATGTATGAATATCTACAATGAGTACCCGTATGGATTGATTAAATGATGGTTACTATTTCCCATTTATTTGACCTCTTCATCCTACAAAACCAAAATGTCTTTATTCACTAGGTATTAATGAGGACAAACATGTGTGGTCTCAATAAGAAAACATATGAGTCTATTTGATGTCTATTTGAGGCACTTGTGGACACAGACAAGAAGTTTATTTATTAACTTGTCTGGTTTGCCAGTGATAGAGAAATCTTTATCAGAATCTGGTCTCTATCCGTTATTATTTCCTATTATTCCACCATGAAAATGAGCGAAATTATTTTCTAGAATATTTGCTTTATTATCCCTACCCAATTAGTATATTGAAATTATTCTCTAGAATATTTACTTTCTTATCCATTATCCAATTAGTATATACAGGAAATAGCCCGGGCGGTGAATATATCAGAAACTGGCTAAAATTCAACCCAAAAAATCTTCCTAAATAACTTCTCACATATCTCACATTTCACCAAACTCGAAACCTAAAGCCATAAACAACCGCGTTAAGGTTTATAAAGCGGCGATCCTAGACCCTGTTGCTACCATCCCTTAGTAACTAAATGGCGCATGCGCCCATGTTATCTCCCCTCTATTGTGAATTCTCACTTAGTGCCCCTATGATCCTCACAAAACAAGTCATCGAGGCGTGTTCACATCCTATAGCGGAACTTGCCCCCCAAAACCCCATAATGCAACTGCAAAACCCGCATGACCTTAGTAATGTAACAACTTTTAAATAAAAACTTCCTAGTTTTGGAGTTAGATGGAGGGTGCTGGAGGGAGGGGGAGTGTTTGGATAGAAACTTGGGGAGGGCTTTTAGAGGTTTGTGAAGTGGTCACGTCCCTGATAAATCGGCCACTTCTTCCGGACCATTATCTTTGTAAGGTTGAGGATCAAAGAAAGACTCCTTTTGCGACGCAAGTCTTAACATCGGGTTCATTGGCCAGGAAGGTCTTCGAATGAAATACTATCCTTGCTTCTACACGAAATTGTAATCTGAATTTCAGTTAAATAAAATTACCTTCAACATCTCCACTCCTTTCTCCTCCCAAAGTCACTAATGAAATTTTGGTTCCATGAGACATTAACATGAATACAAAATAAGGGTTTATTGTAACATGTTGGTGTTTGGGGGCGTGTGTGGAATATTGGTTGAGGACTAATTCGGTGAGTCTAGTGTCTGTAAAAGCTTACGTTTTCCTAAGACAATGTTATAAAAACAAATAATTATGAAATATTCATGAGTTTATTCAATCTTTGACTGAAATAATGTTGTGAGTTAATTTCTTTTAAGTATACCTGAGCAGAAGATATCGATATGAGCAACCATTTCCTATGGGCCTTTCCCATAAAAACATTGTATTAATAAATATTGTATCATCCTCTGTTCTTTCCATAAGACAAATTGTTATGAGCAAATATTTAGAGGCAGCATATTTATTGTTTTGAGAACTAATATTTGTTTTATTAATAATGAGTTTTCAAGAATTTGTTTTAATACATACTTTATATAATTAATATAGATCTCTTTAATAATATATAACTTTAATAGCTTGATTCAGTGACCTTACGGTCTAGAGGTAAGGTGTCGGACTTCTGTGCTGGGGTCCGGGGTTCAATCCTCGGTACCGGCACATATTTATCTGATTGCCAAATCCTTCCTTCATCTCTGACAAGACGTGTATTAATCACAACTTGTGAATGTGTGGAATGCCAGGCCTCCACCGTGGTTCGGATTCCACGTTAAACTGTAGGTCCTCCATTTCCTCTCACAATCACCCTACCATTACACATTAGCGTAAGTGCGTATAACCCGAACGGGTAGTAAGACGCGGCAAACGCTTTAATAAATATATCAACATAAGACTAATCTCAGTAACTACCTTTTTTACCAATGATCTCAACTTGTGTGCACTGAGAATGTTTTTGTATATTGCGGTTTTAATCACAGATTTATTATTCACCCTCCAAAAATAATATATATTAATAAATTTCCTTATAATTTACCTTAACAATTCTTTGTCCTTTAATTATAAAACATTTATCTATATTAATAAAATGAATGAGTTTGTCTGATATGAGCATTGTACGATATCTATCAAACGCAGAGGTCGGAAATTAAAAAATTAGTACAGTCTTGTGCACAAACATATACATCTCGAAGCAGGAATTATAAAGTTTGGATTTAAAATTTTGTACACACAAATATTCATAATAACGCTGTTCCCTTACAGGGTAGGCAAGAAAGTGTGCATATATCTCAAAAGACAATTTCGTACTTAATCCATCCTCACTAACTTTCTCCACACTTCCCTATCCTTGTATACTTCCTTCTCTTCAACAACATCCATACACCGAGTCATACATGCTCTTTTATTATTAAAACTATTAATGTGTCTCTTTTTCACATATTCGTCCACAACATTTAGCCACGTCTGACATGGCCTACCCCTTCCTTTTGATCCACACACTCTACCTTCATATATTGGCTTAGCAAAAAATTGGGTCTGAAGAAATGGAATGAAGATATATTTTTTCTCTCTGATAAAAGGTTTTCAGGGGTAGCCACAACCAACGCTGGGTACTTCTGCAACTAACCAATATAAATATAAACACACATAACTATATCACCACCCCTTACGGTATTTTTTTTTGTAATAGAGACCTGATTATTTCCTAGAAGTTAACAATAAATTATCCCATATCAAAAGGACAACATGAATTGAAATTCATTAACACTATACCCGCACCAGTGAACAAGTGGAAAAAGAAATCGGCCTCATCTTGTTTGGCTCGCCGATAATGGTGAGATAAATTGTTCTCATACCGGCCCAGTGTACACAGTTATTTCTTCTTCTGGTGTTCCCCACTCTCCCTCCAAGCTAATGCAAGTAAACTTTCTATAGACTGTGTTTTAATCATTCTATACCACAATGGTGTATATAGGACCATCTTTCTCTTTTTTTTAGCACCATCTCCTACTACCCGTTCGGGTTATACGCTTATGTACTAATTACACTGATGGTTTTAGGGATAAATACGATTTTATTTAGAAGAATTGTAACTGCATTTTCATGCAGTAAGAGTGCAAAGCAATTTTAGAAAACCCACCATGAGTAAACCCAACCGAGAGTAAATTATCATCTCCCCGTCATCGGTAGTATAGTCTACTGTGAGAGAAGCGCCAAAGACTATGTGGGCACCTAAGTGGCTCACTTTATTGTAAAATATGTGTATTAATCCGGGAGGGTAGTATGACGCTGTGATTCGATATTTTCATGACACAACTTCATCCTGGATTATTTAATGAAATATTTTGCTGTGTGCATTAGGACTAATAAGAAAACAATAATTAAGAAACGTAATAATTAAGGACACTGACTTTTAGCAAAAGGTTGCTTTCACGAAATATTATAAAAATCCATTTCGAAAGCGCTAAAACTTGTTTCAAGTTCAAAGAAATATTTATATATCTTTGATTTCACGAAATAAAACTATAAATTTATTTATACGCAAAATCAAAGTTTGTTCACGATTTTTTATTATTATTCGTAATTTAAAACGAAAGTCAAGTTTTCCAGGCAAAATTCCGTTTTTTCGTTAACACGCAAATAACATTAGCGGCCATGTTGATTTCGATTGCCGTAAAATGAATGCATTAGGGCTAAAGTTTAAATCTACGCAGTCTTTACCATCAATGTCAACAATTATCAAAGAATAGTCGATATATAAACAGTGGACTCGCAAAGCTAGATCGTAATTTTATTCTCTTATATGAAAACTTGAAAATAATATACCCAAAACCCATGCGTTTGTGGTATTCCGTTTCAAATCTAATGATAAAATATTGGTTATGCATTTATTTGGATAGTTTCAAAGTAATCATGAAGTTTTTTACTCAGTTCATTATTAAATTCTACATTATTTTTAACTCCCTTTTAGACAAAACAAAATAAATCTATGTATAAAATTAGTATTTATGTGTTTTTTGATATTATTTTTGGTTGTTTGTGATCGTTGCAAGCCCTGGGGTTTCTAGATTTCTTTGTGATTTCATTGCATCTATATTTGTTATTTTGAGTTAGAATATATTTTATAGGTATTCATTTATGGTTAGATTTTATTCGTAAAAAATGTGTAGAAAAAGGTGTGTTTCGTGATTTTTTCCAGGTGTTATAAAACTATTTTTACTACGAAATTTTTGTTTATTTGAGAATTTTTATGGCGAAATTCAATTTTTTTATGACAAAATTTCAAATATTTATTTACCATAATATAGAGTCTCTAGTAATAATACATTATTGGAGTTGGACTAAAAAAACTATATCCACACTCACATAAAATAAAGTGCATTTAAATATTCTCATATAAAACTACTCAATATAAGCCTCGAAGTTATTTAAACTTACTATGACATATGGCGTAGTGAGTATAGAGTAAATCAAACTGTAGGGTTTCTAATGTGTCGATCAATTTGTTAATTAAACACGTGACCTACCCATGAAGTCACGGACGGTCTAAATAGGATCTCCCATGTTAGTGAATTTACGTTCTATTCAGCGAGTCTTAAAGATAAAACGTTGAAACAAAAATCATACGTTCTTAAATAATTCTAAAAATAGTTCTATAGTTATGTAATTATTATTATTTTTATCTTGAAGGAGTTTATTCCTTAAATCCTCTACAACCCAAAGATTATTTGGTTCTGTCACTAAAATGTCCTGTAGGAGTCTTCCTGCCAGGATGTAGATTACAAAAGTCAAAGGTAGTAAACATCTATCTAGAACAGGAAACTAGAAAAAGGGTAATTTTAAAAAATTAATCAATTTTTTCAAGAAGCAAATAGAATAGTGACTGTGTAAACTCGTCAGAGGAAGAGGGGAAGTGTTATCGGTAGATAAACAAGAGGCCTCTCAGGGTGAACTGCTCATTTTCTCCCCTCTCTTTCTATCTCGTACATTGGTGTCTAAGTGTGATATTGCTTAGACTGCTTAGGTGAGTCAAGTTAAGATGGAAACACTCTTCGCAAAATAACATTGAAATCCCCGAGTAGGCAAACGTCGTTAAGGATACAAGATACAATTTTTGGGCATAGTGACTTAGTCCCGTCTGCACTTGGAGCACTTTGTTTTAGAAATCCCTCATCTAATAGAGGCTTGAAGACATCTCCGAGACATAAAATGGTGGAGTTTCTTGTTGTACAAGTCTACGGGCTTTAACTGTGACACGCCATAATTCTTGTGTCCATGTACCGAGTTCTTGCGGCCTTCGAAGCGGGCCCAGGAAAGGAAATTGTGAGGCGTTGTTTAAGGACATTACGATGTAAACGAAGTTTCGGTGGTATGGTAAGAAATAGAATAGGATAGTAGTTTGGGTTTTTGCATCTCATCCCTGGATGGGAAGTTGTGTCAAAAAAGAAGAAGAGGGTAATGGAGTTAGACTAAGAAGGAATAGAATATTAGGATGGATGAGGAAAGAAATGTTGTTAATCAGTGCTTTGAAATCGAGGAGCATAAAGTGATATTTTGATCTATT
>CABFVX010001597.1:112491-131714 GCA_902151425.1 Timema shepardi | reverse complement strand
GGTTTTCTACTCTCCCTCAGCGCGAATGCGGGTTCACTTCCTCTAATTCAACCTTCCCAATTCTTAATCCATTAGAGTAATTAGTACTTAAAGCGTATAACCCGAACGGGTAGTAAGACGTGGTGCTAAATACTATTATTATTAATTTAAGGCAAACTTGTTCTAATCGTTGTTGGGAAACTTAAACTACCTGGAGCCTGTACACAATATATTTAAATATAGCACAGAGATATAAATTGACTGGCGTGAATACAGGATGGTCAGGTCGTATACTAACCTGGCCAGGATGCCGAGACAGCTACGACCACGTGCCGTTATACCAGTACCCTTGACTTGGTCAAGAATCAAACACCGGTCTATCCAGAGATCGTACCACCTTAAGCTATGATCTAAGAATGACCCTGAGCAAGGGATGATCCCTGGATAACTCAGTGGTAGAACATTAGTGCTCTGAGCCAAGGTTCCGGGGTTTAATTCCCGCGGCCACGTGTCATTTCCTCAAATATTTGTAATATGTTAACAAGAGTTCACACGTAATTAAATATTTAAAATATATAGATCTAGCTCGAAAAATATTCAGTATAACGAAGCGTGTTCGCTAGAGAAATAATTAATATGACAGTGTAAGATTAAATAATTATTTATAGTTAAAGTAGCGCTTTTTTTTTATTTGAGTCAGCATTTACCATCCTTCCTGAATGTAAACATAATTATAATAATGTGTAAGATTGTAGAATGCAGGACTGGTAGGAAATGTACCCTTATTTGCGTGAATAGAGACTATGAAAACAAACACCCTCAGTACATCTATCTGGTATTTAGCGCTAACGAACACCAATGCAGATTTTCTTTATTTGTTCAAATTAAAAAAAAAAAGTAGCAAGAGAAGGTTTATAAATGATGTATCTACATTTTGGGGCTATTTATTTGTAAGTAGAATATATTATATAGGCGGGATATTTGATTGAACTTTTAAACAAAACAAAAATGGTCAATTTTTGATATTTCTTTGCCTCATTTAGATTTTTTTAAATGTTTTTTTTCCTAACCCAAGGGAAATTTGAAAGTGTATGTGTCTGTGTTTGTATGTGTTAGCCCTCAGAGACACCTCACAAAATAGGAATAAATGGATTTAGAAAAAGATTCCGAAACTTAAATTAGTTTTTTTTTCCTGCCCTTGTCGCCCACTTGTATGCACGAAAGAATGAATAAAATAGTGAGATAAAGGTAAAAAGAATTTTCAAAACTTGTGAAGGGAAAGGAGCATGCATACTTGTTTAAGAAGAAAATACAAAGTAATTTATAAACTAGTTATAGTGGTTCCTATTTATTTATTTATTCTCTTCTTATATTTTGGTGTAAGAATCTATAGCTGATGAGAATATAAATTTAAAGTTGGTATTCAATCCTCGGTCCCGTCACAGATTTATCTGATTACCAAACCCTTCCTTCACCTCTGACAAGACATCTTGTGAATGTGGGGAATTCCAGGCCTCCACCGTGGTTCGGATCCCACGTTAAACTGT
Source organism: Timema shepardi (assembly GCA_902151425.1). NCBI lineage: Eukaryota > Metazoa > Arthropoda > Insecta > Phasmatodea > Timematidae > Timema > Timema shepardi. Next base: position 130,188 of record CABFVX010001597.1, on the reverse strand, counting down.
AGGTCCTCCATTTCATCTCACAATCACCCTACCATTACACATTAGCGTAAGTGCGTATAACCCGAACGGGTAGTAAGACGCGGTGCTAATAATAATAATAATAGCTTACAAAAACGGTATATTGCAATTTCGTAATGTTTTAGTTATTTGTAATATTAATTAATTTGGTAAGTTTGAGTTAGTCCCCAAACTCTTGAGTTAAATATATTATATTAACACCGCGTCTTACAACCCGTTTGGTAATACGCCTATGTACTAGTTGATCTAGTAAGTTAGCGAATAAGGTCCAATTTAAGAGGAAGTGTATCCGCATTTGTGTGGGGAGAGGATCTTTTTTTATATGTAAAACCAACTTTAGTACACCCAACTGGGATCGAATCACAATCTCCGCATCATAGGCAGTATAGCCTATTGCGAGAGTTACTCCTTAAACCATGTGGCCACTGAATCAGGTAAATCAATATTATTTCCCATTTTTGTTACTATATTTAGCTATGAAATATTTGTTTGCTCTTGATTAGCTGAAAGACAAATATTGACTCAATCTTGTATATAAAAAAAATATAAAAATGATTGAAAAACTTTGAAATAGCCACTCGGCTCCTTGCTAGCTTTCTTTCTGTTTCCTAAACCTTGACCTGATTTTTCTTTTTTTCTCTCTAAAGTAACGTTGTTTCCTGGCCTCAACAACGAGCAAACAAACAAACAAACAAACAAACAAAAAAGCCCATCATCAAGGGGCATAGGCTACTCCTTACATAACCGACAGACCCGGACAACAGAGAAAGCCCCGGAGGGGGTCAAATTCAGAAGTTTGTCAGCCAGCAGTGTAGAGGAGGGTTACACAATAACACAGCAGACAGTGTGGCCAGTCAGACGTATTCAATACGGGCAGACACAGTGTTGTAGGACAATAGAGTCAACAGAGTGATACAAGTAGAATGTAGTTCGCTCCTGTTTGGGAGAACTTTATCTCCATCCTTACACTCCTTCAGTCTTTGGCGATACGGAACCTCCGTCTCTCTGTGTTGGTCTATTGTGATTACTCTTCTCACTAGGGTCTGCTGAGCCGCGTTAGAAACCAGTGTTTTATTTAATTTATAATGTAAATTGATGATTTAGATAAATATCCCTTACGTTTTAGTACTTGTTAGGGTTTTATCCATACATTAATTAAGCTAATGCCCTCTTCGGTGACCGCATGCTATAACGCGCTACCTCTTGCGGTAAACTAGACTGCCGATGACGGAGAGATCCAGGTTCAAATCTCAGTCGGGTGTACTGACGGTGGTTTTTTCCAAAATAGTTATCCACTTTTCCTCTCTCCGCGCAAATCTAGGTACATTTACTCAAATATAACCTTCCTAATGTATAAAAAAAATCACGTAATTAGTACTTAAGCGCTAGTTTAAAAAAATCCAGATTCAAATTTTGATGCTAATATTTACTGTTATCGATACTTTTCTTTCGATAATAGTACGGTATCGATATATTTTTCCCTAATACTTTTAATAAGTAGAATATCGATACTTTAATTTTGATACCATATCCCTAATTTAAAGGTCCTGCATTCGATATCCGGTGTTTCCAAAATTTATCTGTGAAGGGTCTGGATCGGGCTCAAACTCAGGCTCGTGAGGACAAATGAGGAGCTACTTTCATAAATAAGTAGCAGATATGGTATATAAAACTGAGATTAACGGCCGGAGGGTTCATTGCACTGACCACATGACACCCTCTATCCTCCAATGATGGTATTATCGTCGTTAACCGCCGCTTGCTTGGTATAGTTCGCTTGCGGTTTCGTGTGAAGTTTTTTTTAATTTATAGCATACATTATATATTTATATATGTGTATTTGCATTATTACGTTCAACCCTAAGGTAATTAACGGTTCAATTTAATGGCTGGTTGAATAAAGGATGGGGAAAATTACAGTGATAAATCAGTTGTGGTAAACGACCTTCATTTCACACGACTGTTGAGATTTGAACCGGACCTCTCTGTCACAGGTAATCCGGCTTGTTACGATAATGACACCTTAGATCGTTTTGAGTATCGATCTGACTAGAAAGGCCACTGTAATTTAAATTATATAAAATTAAGTTCGTATTTATCTTTACATCCATTACTATTTCCAGCTTGTGGTCAATTTGTTATTCAATTCATGCTCGTATGTTCCCCATTACCGGCCGGCTAGGCCTGTCCTAGCTTCAAATGTTTTACAAAATAACTTCAGACTAAGACAGGCACAACATCCAGTCCCCGGTCGTCAATTTATTTACGTGGAAGGGTACACCCAAATTTTCATCAATGATATATTTTCGGCCATGTCGGGAATCTTAACCCGGGACCCTTAGCACAGTAGGCAGACATGTTACCGACTGGGATAAAGTGTCTGACTCCTATTAAGAAATCTATTTTTTTTAACGAATCTCTACCTTGAATAAAAAAAATAAGGAATTAATCTTTTTAAGTGGAAAAGTTAAATTTAAAGCGGGATTAATAGGCCTATACATCCCTTGAACGGGTCAAGAAATTAATTAAAAAATAATTTGAAGTCTATAATTATTAATGTAAGGTGACCTGGCGGTCTAGGGGTAAGTTGTCAGACTTGTGCTGGCGGCCGGGGTTCAATCCTCGGTCCCGGCACAGACTTATCTGATTACCAAACCCTTTCTTCACCTCTGACAAGACATCTTGTGAATGTGGGGAATGCCAGGCCTCCACCGTGGTTCGGATTCCACGTTAAACTGTAGGTCCTTCATTTCATCTCACAATCACCCTATCATTACACATTAGCGTAAGTGCGTATAACCCGAACGGTTAGTAAGACGCGGTGCTAATAATAATAATAATAATTATTATTATTATTAATGTAATACTGTTACCACACCAAGATAGTAGATGCCTTCTACCTGGACCACTTATAGACACTAAATAACTGGAACGCTTCAAAACAATAGATATCGGGGAATATTTTAAGATAATAACTTATCGAGCAACTTCAAGACTAGGAACTACTTCAATAAAATAGGAAGCGTGGCCACTTCAAAACAATAAGTAGTGTAACCACATCAAAATACCAACTGGTGGAAAATGGCACATGTGGTATTATTAACACACATGTCGGTCTTATCTTTTGTGTGTTGCTTATGACGGAGAGGTCAGTGTTTGAATCCGGGTTGGTGTTTTTAGCCTCTTTCATGTAAAATTTCTTTTCAATTGCATCCTCTTCATTCCTACCAAAGTGTAACTACCTGAATAGCCTAGACGGGTAATAAGACGTGAAGCAAGGACTTTCAAAGACAGAATATTCACTCAGGAACCGTTAACATTCATTTTATCTGTGGTTTTGACCACAATGTAATAATAGTTTTATTATTATTATTAGCACCGCGTCTTACTACCCGTTCGGGTTATACGCACTTACACTAATGTGTAATGGTAGGGTGATTGTGAGATGAAATGAAGGACCTACAGTTTAACGTGGAATCCGAACCACGGTGGAGGCCTGGCATTCCTCACATTCACAAGATGTCTTGTCAGAGGTGAAGGTAGGGTTTGGTAATCAGATAAATTTATGCCGGGACCGGGGATTGAACCCCAGCCTCCAGCATAGAAGTCTGACACCTTACCCCTAGACCGCCAGGTCACCAATAGTTTTATTAAATTCTGCCTCTACAATCCACTTTTTTGTTAGACTAAAAAATTATTGATCTATTTTTTCAAATGTCCTTTCGAGTAAACGAAACTATATTATATGGTGTAGACCTACTGTGAAATAATATGAAAAAATAAATATTATATAATTTAAAATATTTAGAAAATTTTCCTTGTTCTTGAGCTCATTTTTAAACCCTGACATTCTTAACTGTTACAATTAAATCAAATTGACAACTTAAGGTAGGAATGTAAGTAAAGCGAGTTAAGGTCAGTGTTTTGGTGGGTTTTTTATAAATAATTTTAGTCAAAAAAAATATAGAGAGAGAGAGCTCCATCAAATAACTCTCCAGTGGAAACAAAGAGTTTAATATTATTCACATGTTGATATCAACAGTTGTTTTAATATGTCACGAGTATGGCGACATTAGATGACAAACTCTTTAAATGAAGAGAGAAAGTTGTCATTAAATTCCAGTACACCCATGACAGATATTCAAAAGGTTTTGATACTAATGTGAAGAAAATTAAATTCTCTGCTCCTACTTAAGCAGTATTTTATTTATTTGCGCAAAAAAAATAATTCTATCAAAACTGCAAAAACAATAGCCTCTTTTTTTTTTCGCGTCCCCCCGCCTCATCTTAAACTATTCCAATAAAAAAAATCATTTTCCCTAGCGTTCTGCGCTAAATAAAATTAACGGCCAACCCCGTTTAAACCGTGACACGAAACGAACCTTTCATTTTGTAACATAAAATGGAGACCCTCCAACGTTGTCAGAGAGATTGGTCCTTAACGCAATCAATTGAGAGAAGTCTTTGCCTGTTGAAGAGACTCGAGTCTGAGTAGAGGCCGAGTGAGACAGAGCAGTCCTCTATTCTCTCTAGAAGTTGACGAAAACCATAAGAATATCTCCTCCTTTTCCGACAGTCTACTCTCGTAAATCATCCCTATAGAGACTATTTTCGAATAGAAAGAGGAATATAGAAAAAATATTTTTTAAGAGATTTGGGAGGAATAAGTTTTGAAGTCCTTTGCTTCGGTGGGTGCGTGGTCTATAGGTTGGTTCACACACAACACTAAGTTAAGGTTTCGATTTTTCTCCTAAATTCACTGTCTGCTCCAACGAAATTAAGCTATGACATTCTCCAAAATGTCTTGTTTGTGCTCAGATGAGAGTAATGAAGAAGAGGAACTGCTGTTATTAGCGGCCGCTTTGGAGGTGGAAGAAAATGTAGGAGGTGGAGGTTTGACTTGTTCGATTAACGATTCTAATGTAAATTAAAAACACTTTAAAATATATTGCCTGTTCAACACGGAGCCCAAGCTGCGTTATGCGCATGCGCAACTTAATATGGCTCTAGATGGGAGATGGAAAAATTGCCCGACTAGAATTCGGAAAAAACATAGCATGGCGTAGCAAGACATAGCTTAGCTTTCTGAGTGTATAACACATTCAAATATTTGTCCCACTATTTTTCTAAATAGTTAGCAGAGCTTAGTACCTTAGTTTATCTTAGCCTTCAGTGTGAACTGGCCTTAACGCGCTACTCTCGTGTTAGACTAGACTGACGATGACGGAGAGATGGTTTGAATCTTGATCGGGTGTATTGAGGATGGTTTTCCCTAAATAGTTTTCCACCCTCCCTCCACGTCAATATTGGTAAGCCTCCTCTAAATATAACCTTCCTAGTCCCTATAACCATTAGTGTAATTAGTACTTAAGCGTATAACCCGAACGGGTAGTAGGACGTGGTGATAAAAAAACAACAGAATGTTTTAAAGTCCACGGACAGGAACGGAGAACTATTTCTGGTTTGGCGACCGGTGTAACCACGTGAAAATAGTCCCGGTATTTGTATTCTTTAGGGTAGAGAGAGTCCCCCCCCTCCCACTTGGGGGGCCAGCCAATATGTCACTCATATTTTGAAAGATGGTCAAATATATGGGTGTCAACACGCAACATACTCTTTACAACTGAGCTCCGGAACCCTCCTTTTTTTTTACAGTTACGTCGTAGCTCTTAATTAACTGATACACAATTTTTTTTTACAAGACAGCTTAATTAATACTGTCAGCTGATGGTTAAGGGGCAGCGAGTTCTTAAAGTTGTCTATTACTTAAACGGGTGTTCCTAAACATACACTAAAGATGTGGTGTCGAACGATCCAATGCAAAAGTTCCCAACCTGTAGTCCGCAAAACCATTTTAGATTTATAACTTATTACTTGGCTATATTTTCACAACAGAAAACATACTCACAATTCACAATTGGTTTGAAAATATTTTCTTTCCCTATTACTATCCGACAAAGCATTTTTTTATTTTATTACTATGAAATGGGTTACGTAGAGTACTAAAAATGTGTTGGTTGGTTTTTAATTTCGCCTCGTGAGTTATTATTGGCTTTAGGGGGCTGACGGTGTGTTAGGGGTTCAGAACTACTGGTCAAATGCAGCAATAGGGTTCTAGAATATATTCCTGCTGAGAGGAAGATCAGAGCTCTAATTTAATTTTAGTACCGCGTCTTACTACCCGTTCTGATTATACGCTTATATACTTATTACGCCAATGGTATGAAGGATTAAGAAGGTTTAAGAAGGTTATATTTCAAGGATGTCTACCAGCATTTGAGTGGAGGGAGAGTGAAAACAGTTTTGGAAAAAACACCCTCAGAACATCCAGCCAAAATTGGAACCTCTATCTACTCGTCATCGGCAGTCTAGTCTACTACTATAGTAGTGCGTTAGACCAGGCGGCCACCGAAGCAGGTTTTTATATTAATAAGTAAATAATAGTTATCAAGATGTCTGATAGCATTTTACTATATTTTAAAATATTTTTGTTATATGTATATAAGCAAGTTAAACATTCGTTATATTTACAAATATAGAGCTCTTTAAATCAATCCTTTTCTTTTATTGAAATAGTTAAGTCCCTATTGGCCAGTACGGGATCTAGCTGCTACTAATGCAAATGGCGAGGGAGTTTCAGGAGGAAAAAACGCCACATTTAATATTGTGGGATTTATATTTATCCAAAGTCTTATTGTACTTTTACACAAATTAATAAACTATTCGCCGAGTGTATTCATTCGCTGGACAGTAAAACCCATTCGGACTTAATTCATTTTTAATCATACGCTAATAGCGGAGGTATTATTAAAGTCAAATTTAGAGGAAATGTAGCTGCATCTACCTATAGATATAGTAGGAAATTATTAACGAAAAATACCCGGTTGGTATTGATACCCAGACTTCCCCATCACCAAAAAACCGGACGAGGTGAACCTAACATTTAGTCCGCTAGTTCATTTGGTGTGAGCTACTTGTGACGTTGGCAAATTCACAAATATAAAACCAGTATTTTTTGTTATGAAAAATATGTGTCGATATCTGTGATCGTATGGTGAAGTTCTCGTTTCAGGACCCAATGTTCGTGGGTTCGAGCCCAGCCGGGATCGACGGTTTTATTTTCTTTAGCGATAAAAATCCGTAGAACAACTTCCTTCAGAGGTAAAGTAAAGTCGTCTGTCCCGTGTTGGTTGTGGCATTTAAAGGAACACTGGAAGTTATGTGAAACTACCTCTCCCGACAAAGTTGCTAGGCTCTTTAGCGCTAGTTCACGGAAATTCAGTGTGGAAGGCAACGTGGAACCACTACATCCTAATACATAAGATTTCTACCAGATGGTGAAGGTAGTACTAACTAGCCGAAGGGTTTGGTGCAATTCTAGCTCCGGATGGATAAGATTACATCGAACCAACCTTCAGTTTGTTGACTTAAGAAAAATATATATAATATAAAATATAAATCTTTTCTGCTTCATTTTCGATAAGATTACTGCAATTTTCTCAAACACCTTGATTTTTTTTTTCAAGCTTTCAACTATTTTTTCGTTTCGATACGATCGATATAAGAACCAAAGACAAGGCAGGGGAAAAATGTATATGTATGCTATTGGTAGTGTAACCTCCCCCCACCCCCTTTCAAAATTGCTTTTATTTTAACAAGTTGATCGGATTGTAGTCGGGTTTGAGCTTCTTTCAAGTAATTTCCCCTGTGGTAGAGTTTTAGAGAGCTCAGAAGTGAGAGAAAATTTTAGAAGGGGAAGAAACAAGTGTAATAGAAGAAAAAAGGGGTGGAGAGGGAAATACGAACAATCAGCGAAGCAACAGAAGGACAGGAGGGTATAAAAAACCAGCGTAACGGAGAGGTTTCTTCCCTTTTTCCTGGCGTACAATGTACAAGCTGTTTCCAATACGAAGGGTTTTGTGGTGACGTCATTTTACTGGTCTCTCCATCCCGCGTCTTAAGGCCTCCACACCCCACATTGACTCGGTGAATTTGTAGTTCAATCCCGACCCGTTGCATTGAGGTATTTTTATCTACGTTTGTTTTTTATATCCCCTTTCTTTAAATTATCCAATATCTTGATTCTGAATATCATATTTGAGGTTGAGATGTATAGTATGCGAGTTAAGGGGAAGTGTTTAGAGAAAAACATTTTCTTGGCCAAAATAAATAAAATATTGCTTTAGTAGGAGCATATAGTTTAATTTTCTTCACGTGATTGTATCAAAACTTCTTGAATATCTGTGAAGGGTGTCCTGGAATTTAATGCTAACTCTTTCTCTTCCTTTATAAAGTTTTGCATCTGATGCTGCTATGCTCATGACAGATATTCAACCGCCGTTGATATCACCTTGGGAAGAATATTAAGCTCTGTTTCTACTGGAGAATTATTTTATTCATCCTGACAAAAAATTATAATTTTGCCCTAAAAATTACAAAAACATTGGCCTTTTCTCGCGTCCCTTTCAACCCCACCTTAAAGTGATAAATATCCACTATATCACCATCCAATTGAGAAAATAATTGCCTTGTCCTTTATTTTGGAGATACAGTTTTAAAATTATTATTTTTACTTCTAGAATATGAATACTTTTTTGTTTGTTCACCGCGTATGTGAACTTTCAACCTCCCTGTGGGAACAGAATGTTGCCCAGGATAAAACTGGGAGGTTGTCACCACGTCATATCCACAATGAGATGATGGGATTAAGTCTAAAACCTAAGCTAAGCCTCATTAACCAAATCATGGTGACATATGATACTAAAAAGAATCAGTAGTCAGATGAGCTGATCACTATTTTGTGATAGTATGTTTTAAAGGTGAGTAGTATCCAGAGAGTTGGTAGTTTTATATCAACTTTTTATTTTTTTACTGTTTCATGTAGAGAAATTATTGTATTTGTGGAAAATTGGTTTTTCAAGTCTAGCCTGTGTCTCTACGTTTTGTTTGGTCCTGAAACTCAAAAATCGGGGTCTTTCCCTTTTGTTTGTACCCAGGTTTAACGCGCTACTCTTTCAGTAGGCTAGACTGCCGTTGACGTGGAAACCTAGGTTAGAATAAGTCAGGTGTACTAAGGGGGTGACCTAGCGGTCTAGGGGTAAGGTGTCAGACTTCTGTGCTGGTGTCCGGGGTTCAATCCTCGGTCCCGGCACAGATTTATCAGATTACCAAACCCTTCTTTCACCTCTGACAAGACTTGTATTAATCACAACTTGTGAATGTGGGGAATGCCAGACCTCCGCCGTGGTTCGGATCCCACGTTAAACTGTAGTTCCTCCATTTCATCTCACAATCACCCTACCATTACACATGCGGTGCTGATAATAATGTACTGAGGGTGGTTTTCCCTAAATGTTTTTCCACTCTTTCTCCACGCAAATACTGATACACTTTCTCTAAATATGTCCTACCTAACCCTTAAAACCATTATCGTGATTAGTACATAATAGTATAACCTGAATGGTTAGTAAGACGTGGTGTTACAGAAAAAAGGTGTGAATCTGAGATGAAATGGAACCCTTGTTCAATATCTGGTAAACTAAATCGGTCAAATTGTTTATTTTTCTTTCTAGTCTGGCAAATATTTGTTCCGGTGGCGGTGAGGTAGTTTCCTAGTGTCTGGAATGTCTGCCTCACTCGCATTCTCTTGCGCCATTTTGGTAACTATCGGCCGGGGCCAAAAGCTAAATTTAAACCCCCGCTCGTTTAAAACGGTGGTTTCTTTTCTGTTAAAAATAATCCATAACTCTTCTAACTACCTGATGTCCTAGCCAAGAAAAACACTGTTAAAATAATGAAATTCTTCTTGTTAATATTTGATGGTGGAAAGGAATTTTAGTGCAACATTAACCTCGATCGAGCGTTTTCATAGGGATACACAATTCGGTCATGAAAACATTTCTATTGAGATATTAAACCACTTGGAAATATTTCTCTAGAAATAGATTTAATTGTTTCTAAGAAAACTAAACAATGTCTATCCAACCCACTACGGTGATCGCATGGTCTAGCGCGTCGATATCGTGTTGGACCGGATTTACGGTGAGGGAGAGATTGAGATTCGAATACCGGTTGAGATCACTAGGTCTGCTTTAAAAAAACTATTACACGATCACTCCATACAAATGCGGCAACATTTATACTGAGATGATAACTTCCTTTACCCCATAAAATAGTGTAAAACGTGTTAGACTGAACTGCTGATGTAAGGGAGATCGGCGGTTGAATCTTGGTTGGGTCTATTAAGGTTTTTTCCCTAGAGGGTTCTCCACTTTCTTTCCACTGAAATGTGGGTAGATTACCTCTTACATTTTTCTTTCCTCATCTCCGCCTCATTAAAATAATTATCATATATGCTTATATACTGATCAGGTGGATAAAATACATTGTGTCAATTTACCTTTAATAATGTTTCATGTTTATTCTCCAAGTTTGTTTAGTATTTAATACAATCCTCTTTGACACATTTTATAGGTTATCATAATATATTGATTGATTCTTAATTATTATATTATATCTCTTATTATAAACCTTAATGTTTGTCAATGATTAATTTAATCCACTTACACTATATACACTCTTACGACAGAAATATACTTTAAAAAAACCACTTATTACATGTACTTTACCCGCCTCAGTGGCGTAGTTGGTTAACTCACTAGATTCATGTTGAGCTAGACCCGCCGAGAATAGGGAGACGAGGGTTAGAATCTTGGTCGGGTGAACTCGGGGTTGTTTTTCCGCGCTCCCTCTACGCAAATACGGGTTGACTTCCTCTAAATTAATCCATCCCAATTCTTAATTCATTAACTTAGTACATAAGCATATAACCCGAACAGTTAGTAAGATAAGGTGCTAAAAAAATGTACTTATCATTTTAGGCTAGGTTTGGTTAAATTTGGCAATCTATTGTCGTAGACAGGCCTAAACATTAGTAACCCCCCCTCCCGTGGGTGAATCATTCAGGAAGGGCTTAGTAGGTTGTGTTAGGTAGCGTCAAATAATTGTGTCGCTTTGTTTTTAGTATTTTTTTTTTCAAAACATTTAATAGAAGTTACTTTGAATGTAAAAGGTGTGATGTAGCTTTAAAAAGTTACAGTTTATTTAGAGTAGTTAGATTAAGACATCCCTGCGAGTGTCGGTATTCTCTCATCCAACAGTCTGTGTGCTGGACTGCTCTAGACTCTATACATACTTAGCATAGTCTCGCCACGCTTTGACCGTGGGTTGAGGTTGAGGTATACTTGGACTTTTGAAAAGTGTTGTGGGGTCCCTACCCCGTGGGATGCATGTACTCCAACATCCGGAATACTCTTCAGTCTACAAGACGCTAGGAAGGACCTCTTGATACGACTCGCTGGTCCTTTCTTTACCTGTCTAATACAGTGGCACAAACTCAGGGTTTATTTAATACAAAAATATGATTTTTCCACTCAGTTGGTCATTATCACAATTAGTTGTTTTGCCATACTGGATATAATCTCTGAGGGAACTTCATGGTTACTATTGGGAAACGGTGATATCATCTCTGAGGGAACTGCATGGTTACTATTGGGAAACGGTGATGAAACAGTGATATCATCTCTGAGGGAACTGTATGGTTACTATTGGGAAACAGTGATATCTCTGAGGGAACTGCATGGTTACTATTGAGAAACAGTGATATCATCTCTGAGTGAACTGCATGGTTACTATTGGGAAACGGTGATATCATCTCTGAGGGAACTGCATGGTTACTATTGGGAAACAGTGATATCATCTCTGAGGGAACTGCATGGTTACTATTGGGAAACGGTGATATCATCTCTGAGGGAACTGCATGGTTACTATTGGGAAACAGTGATATCATCTCTGAGGGAACTGCATGGTTACTATTAGGAAACAGTGATATCATCTCTGAGGGAACTGCATGGTTACTATTGGGAAACAGCGTTGTCATTCTCTCTTGTTTTGTGGTCAATCTCACCTCAAATATAAGACAGGTCAACGCTGGTTAGTCGAGGTTGCCAGTAGCTCCTTCTTACCCCAGCACACCACCTTCAGACATAACCGAGAGCGAGGAGATTTGGCAACAGTTAACTGAGAGAGATAGAAAGCGAACATTAAAGTTTTTCTTCATAATGCCTGCAGTTCCCTCAGCGGTGATATTTGGTGTAGTCGGAAAAACACTCGCTTACTAACAACAACAATAATAGAATAGTATGTGACGATAGCGATTTTAATTATATCATACTTGTACACTTTTGTGTAAATAAAAGGTTCTAGACCCTGAAATAACCGATAAATATTTAAATAAAGTGTAGTCTTAATATCCAAACGGAATGTATTCCCTCCGCTACTGACCCACTTGCATTGACAATTAATATAATCGAAGCTAGTATGCTCGAATTATCTATTTATTCCAGCCTGCTGGAAGTTAATTGTACATCGTACAGCACTTCCACACAACTATTAGCAACTATACATAATTAATAATGTTACGACAGGCGACGAATTAATGGCCGTTCGAAAACAATGCAGTTTATCTCGTATCAGGCGCGACCCAACATTCAACACAAATAAATCTCCAGGGTTTACGAATTTTCTAAATAAAGGGATGATTGTTTATTCGGTTTTGAGTGCCAAGGCTTGACCCTGTGGTTAGCGCGCGTGACTTGAGCTATAAGGCTGGATTGTGCATACATGTTCCGGATGTTTGCTTCTCCTCATTGATGGGGATATAAATAAGACAATATTTTTAAAAAAAATGTACCCGAATTGACGTGAAGATAGATAGTGAATATATTTTGTGAAATCCTACCCTCGGTATCCGACCCAGGCTATCATAGGATGCGATTTGGTGGCTGCATAGTCCAAGGTGTTACTATCGTGTTAAACTAGACTGCTGATGACAGGAAGATCGGGGTTCGAATCCCAGTCGGGTGTACTGAGGATGGGTTTTCCAAATTGGTTTTTACCTATCCCTCAACGCAAATGCTGGTACATTTCCTCTGAATTCAACCTTATTCATCCCTTACTCATTAACGTAATTAGTAAGTATGTGTTTAACCTGAACAGACTAATGTGTTAGGGTAGGGGGTAAGGAATATTGAATTTAGAGGACGTGTACTTTCATGTACGTGGAGAGAGAGATAAGGAGATAAATAGATAGATAAATAGATAGAGAGCGATATATATATATATAGATATATATAGATATATATATAGATATATATATAGATATATATATATAGATATATAGATATAGATATATATATAGATATATATATATAGATATATATATATAGATATATAGATATAGATATATATATATATAGATATATATATATATAGAGATAGAGATAGATATATAGATAGATAGAGATAGATATATAGATAGATAGATAGATAGATATATATAGATAGATAGATATAGATATATAGATATATATGAGATAATTTTGTAAAACGAACCTCAGTACACCCTACCGGGATTTGAACTCTGATATTCCTGTCATCAGCAGTATAGTTAAACACGAGAGTGACGCCTTAGACCATGCAGGCACCGAAGCAGGTCTCATCCCTATTCTACCAGCAAGATATCTACATGCTTACAGCCCAAACTGGGACCAGGCCAGCTAAAACTGTAGTGAGCCATAAAATAAATATTCATCTTATATTGATTTATATCACATTCTTTGCTTATCTTAAAATAGATTCTTCTCATAAAGTAAATATATTTTTCATAAATAAATGAGTAACTCTAAATTTAGCGCACCTTAGAGCCAAGCATAATATATTTTAAAAAGAATAAAGCCTTTTTTTGATAGTGCTTTCTCTTCACTCTTTCTCATTCAACAAAGAATCTTGCCGATAATTGAAGTTTTAATAGCAAGCTTTGTTCTTTCGTTTGCTTCTTTGGCGGTGTCCTTAATTGAAAGGGTAATTAAAAACTCTCGGTAAGTATTTTAAATATATAGCGTAAGGACGAAATGAGTTCTTTAAAACCTGCTGTGCTAATAATGTTGGAACAATGAAAACTGATTAAAAAAATTAGTCAAAATATAGGGTAAGTGAAAATACATATTATATTTAATATTTTGAGTTGATAAAATTAGTAATTAAAATGGTTCAAGTTGGTTTATTAATAATAACACACCTAGCTATAACAATATTTAATGTTTCCAACTAAAGGTTCTGCCTAACAAATTGTTTATCGTGTGTATTTACTTTTTCCGTCCTTGACAAACCAGGCTAGATAAATCTGACACCTAGTACACGCTATCACCAATACAGGTATAGTAGCTATGAACCAGAGTCAAAGATATACCTATGAACGTACTAGAAAATCGAAATAAAACCCCAACATATTCCTTTCGTCCAATAATGTATTCTCCTTAACGACGTTGGCAGATTTCGAAGCTATATTGCGAAGCGGGTTGCATCATTACTTCACACATCTACAGTAGCCCCACGGCTTCTTTGGTGCTGACGGCTAAAAGCTTTGAAAAGTTACCAGACCAAATTATGTATCCCTACGCCGAACCATATGATCTTAAAAAAACATGTGTTTAGCAGCTGTCACTTCTGAAAGTCAAAATTTAGATAGATACCTAAATACTGACTGTCAGAAGTCAGCTGTGAGCTGTCAATCAGCACCAAAGAAGCCATGGGGCTACTGTAGGCAATCTAAGCGCAATCTCAATTAGACACCAATGTAAGATATAGGGGGTTGGGGAAGAATATCAGCAGTTCCCCCTGTGATGCATCTTGTTTTGCTACCGATAACTTCCCCTCTTCCCCTGACGAGTTTACATAGTCACTATAATATTTGATCTCTTGAAACATAGACTTTTTTTAAAATTACCTTTTACTAGTTTCCTGTTTTAGGTAAACATTTACTGCCTCTGACCTTTTTAATCTACATCCTGGCAGGAAGACTCTTACAGGACATTTTCATGACCAAGGCAAATAGCCTGGGTTGTGGATGATTTGTAAAAATACATTTACAAAAAAACTATTTCAAATTAAGATAATAATTAGGTAACACTGTAGGTTTATTTTTAGAGTTATCTAATAATTTATGTTTTTTTCTGCTTCTACGTTGTACCTTTAAGACTCTCGGAGTAAAACGTAAACCCTATCTTAACCGGTTGCGACGTCACAGTTAGGCAACGTCCTGAATTTTGATAGATTTTATCCGGCCATGGAGCGCTATCTCTTCTCATTATTCTCTTAACTGGGTCAAAACATTTGACGGGTACGTTTAGCATTTGAATGGGTATTTTATTAATACTAAATGGCAACATACATTAAATCCATTAGTTAAAAATATATTTCCTTATTTTGTGTCACTTCGAATAAAAAAGTTGTTTTGAATTTGAATAAAAATACATATGGATAAATATTTAAGTTAATATTTTGTAATGCAGTGTTTAGATAGTCCTTACAATTTGGCCACAGAATAATGTGTGTTTTGGTCTATAAAATAAAAGTTGTATCTACTATTTAGCAAAAAGGAATAATTCTTCTCCGAGCTGATTATTTGTTTCACTTTTGTATAAAAGTACACTTTAATTTTTTTATAAATTGTCCTCTTCTAATCTGTAGACCTTTTACATCTGTTTGCAAGTATTGGTATTTAAATAACAGAACCCTTTTAACGTTTATTTAATTACTTTTGTTTTTAATTCTTTCTTCATAGACTTATATAATTATATGGTCAATTTTTTCATACATAAACTTAATATGAATAGATTTAAATTCCTCCATGAACTAAACAACTATCAAATGTCTATTATTTGATAATCTCATATTCATTTTTTAAGACCCATTTTTTCAATTAATATAGTTTTTAGAATGATTAAAATATGTTGTGGTACCATAACTGTTTTAGCTTTTCTTAAAAACATGTTTAAAATTAAACTACCCTATGTATTATTTATTTTACAATACAATATTTATAGTAGAATTTGTCTAAACTTGGATGCCACATTTATATTAATTTTGACATATGTATATATATATATATATATATATATATGTGTGTGTGTGTGTGTGTGTGTCATATTGGTGGGGGACTTTAATAGACCTTTAAGAGATGTACAAAGTAAGGCAAAAAATAAACAGAACTATCTGTAGAAGTTTCCTGTTTTCGGTTAGTAAATTGACGATGTCTTACTTTGTAAATCTTATATATAACGATAGTATATTATCGTCAGAATGGATCACAAGGATATTGGACGCAGAATAGGTAGTGTTTGAGAAAAGAGAAAGTTCCTGAAACTGTAAGAAAGACTCTATAAACTTTCAAAACGAAAAACTAGAATGCAATGTATTCGTATTTTTTATCGATATGCGAGGGATTCAAATTTTCAATGTTTTATTTTTTGATCATACACATTTATAATTAGCTCAATATTTTTGAATTTAAGCTTTTTTAATTTCTCTTGACCCCTAAAAGAGAAAAGTATTGTGATAATAAAAAAAAAAAAAAATCGGATTTAAGGTTTTGATCAATGTTGACGTTTCATGACCCATTGAAACAAAAATAGTTGTTTTGGGGTTGGCTGTCTGTCTGTGTTTCAAACTAGAGCCGAAAACCATTTTACCGATTGGGCTAAAACATGGTATCTAGGATATTCGTAAGGTCCCCCCGAGAAGTTTCTTGAATTAGCTATACAACCCTAAAATTAAGGGTAATTTGCTGAGGGGCAGAAATAGAAAAAATCGATTTTCTAAAAATAATCTTTAACGATGTTTATTAACTTTGGTATCTAAGCGTTATTTAACGCTTCAAACAAAATGGCAATTATAGTTTTGCTATTAAAATTATTAGTTTGTCACTTTAAATTAGCAAACATATTGATGATATATTCGAAACTATTTGAGATGAAAATAACTTTTCATTGTAAAGTTTTAGTATTGTTTAAAATAGAAATATTTTAATGATGAGTATATTATTTATAAAATCAACCATTACTGCGCAATTAGCAAACATATACATTTTTTATGGAATAATTATAAATATGTAGTTTATTGTTATAATTATTGCAGGACAGAGATGCATCTCTTTTCTCAAAGTTTTTGTAACAGTACATATAATGAAATTTGTGCGCTTTGATGGAGTGTTTCTGCAACAGTGTATACTATTTAATATCAGAAAATTCTGCTAGTTGTTTGGTAAATGTCTCTATTTTAAAATTAAAAAGAGATAAGAACGTCTGTGCTATTCTCCGTACCTTTTATTTCATTACATAACTTGCAAGCTAACTTAAGACTTAAACAGTTAGTACGCCCTATTATTTACAACCCTCACCTTAATCAAATATGTAGTATCTATAAAATGAATAATTCACCAATATTGGCAGAGAACAAGAATACCCAAAGTTAAAAGGGAGTCCACCTTACCACTGGGTCACGGGAACAGTTTCCAATGTTTGGACAGAGACTGAAACTTTGTAAAAGCATTAATTATTTATGATGCATGTAAATTGATTTACATTTTAATATAAATTTCAAACTGAACTATTTCTTCGCTATATTTTGGGTGATTTCGTGCCTTACATCAGGGCGTTTGAAAGTCATCGACCTTTCTCCATAACAAGGGGAGTTTTGGGGGGGGGGGGTCGGAATGGGTCCAGGGGGTTGGGGCTGGGTTTTCGTCCTCTCCGGCCACACAAGTTTCGCCATGGCCTCTTC